>JAOQIF010001040.1:0-13969 GCA_026260285.1 Colletotrichum sansevieriae
GAGGTGAAGTATAATATTATACTCCTAACCCTAGTAAGGAAGCTGAGGTTTATTAGTAAACTACTAGTAGACCTTTATATAAGCATTACTATACTATAAGGTAGTATAGAGACCTTAAAAGCATTTATTAATACTATAAGGGCTAGTATAAGGTGCCCCTTCTAGTTAGATAGCTCTAGGGGTAGAGATACCTTAGTCTCTAGTTAGTATTACGCTCTATAGCGCGCTAATACTACTATAAACATAGCAGCTATAATAACTTAATGCTAAAGAGCAAGAGGTAATATAGAGAATGCTTAGCGAGAGGGTATTAACTAAGAGGACTTACTTAGAGCTAGGGTTACTATAGCGTAGTAGTATATCCTATGCTAGGTTATAAGGGAGCTTATAATAAGCGAAATAGCAGATAGTTAGCAACCCTCTGAAGCGATAGAGAATCCTATCCGCAGACTATAGGCTAATAACTTATACTACTAGATATAATTAGAGAGAGCGCGCGGACTAGCTAGTAATTATAGGGGCTATATAATTAATAGTTATAGAACCCTATTTTATAAGGGATAGCTAGAGATATTATAGGAAGCGTCTCTAAGGCTAGAGATCCTTTGCTAATACTATAATAACTATAGGGCGGGTTATATAGGGGTGAATAAGACTACTAAGTTGATCTTAAGGAACTTCTATTAGCTAAACGTAGCTATAGATATATATAATTATATTATAGGATGCTATATATGCTAGGGGAACTGCGTTCTGAGGCATAAGCCTTATAGAAAGTTATAACTACTACCCTTACTTATATACCTATTCTAGGAAATAAGCATAGACGTTATCACTAGATTGCTAGCAAGCTCTTAGTATATAGGCGGAGAATATAATATAGTTCTTATTATTATATGCTAAATAACTAAGTTCGCTATATTTATCCTAATAATAAAGTAGCTAATAGTTGCTAAGTTAGCGCGGATTATTTATAAATAGGTTAAATGCTGCTTTAGTACTCTAGAGGGTATTATTAGCAACTAAGATAAGCTCCTAACTAGCTAATTTTAGGAAGAGCTTATAAAAGAGAGGACTATTAAGCGCTGCCTCTCTACTATATACTATCCTTAGATTAATAGGTAGTTAGAAAGGATATACTAGACGTTAGAAAAGTACCTGCGAGCATATGCTAGTAACTCGCTATAAGAATAGGTAGTCTAGCTACCTAAGGCGGAGTTTATATATAATAATAGTTGCTATAGCACTACTAGCTACGTACTAATAGAGACCCTATATAGTTACTACTTGCGTTATATAGAATACGTAGCTCCTGCGAATAGGGTTATAGTATAGGGCGTAAGGGAGCGAATTAAATATATTTTAAGACTCTGCAAGAGGGCCTAGGAATAGTAGTAAAAGGCTACTAAGGTATAAGCTAAGTATTATAATATAAGGTATAAGGACTAGACCTATTATTAGGGATAGGTTATCAGGCTATTAATAAAGATCTTCTAGTTTAAGAATAAGAAACTAGCACCTAGGTTTATATAAGTAGCTATTATAGAACTAGTTAGCATATAAGTATATAGGGTCTATCTATTACTATAATACTAATAGATATATAATATATTCTCTATTATCTTCCTAGATCTATAGGATAACTACTAAGCAGGTAGCATAGGTTCGCCTATATACCAAGAGCTTAAGGATAAGCTAGAGGAATAGGAGGTAGAAGAGATTATTATATAGCAAGGTTTTAGCAATAATATGTAATATCTAGTCAAGTAAGTGGGATAGCCTATAGAATATAATATATAGGAGCCTATAGAGAATTTAGCAAATATGCAGGAGGCTATTTATAAATTTAATAGATAGCATAGGAGGTCTTATAAGAAGTGGGATAACTAGTTGCTAAAGTTAGAGCGATACGTTGCTAATTATAAGTTATAAGACTATAGAATAGAAGCTACATTAAGAAGTAGAGTATTAAGTAGCGAATTATTACTAATATTATAGCGAAAAAAGGGTGTTATCCTATAAAGAAAAGGGATAAAACTAATAATATAACTAGTTATTTACTTCTAACTATAGCTATAGGCGCGAGCACCCTAACTACTACGACTACGAGCAGCACCACGGCGACTAGTTGCTAAGATAGTATTACTAGCATCCCTATTATTATTACCTATAGACTATCTACCTGCTAACTTACTACTAGACTTACTACCCGAGCTACTACCTAACTTATTACTAGAGCTACTACCCACCTCGCTACCTCACTCGTTACTACAGCTATTATTAGATATAGTAATAGTAACCTTAGTCTTTTTAGCCCTTTAGGCCCTCTTTGCTAAATCGTTGCTATCCTCTTAGCTATATTTAGTAGGAGTATAGAAGTAGCAGGTGCATAAAATAGGGTAAGTATTATTAATAGCGATAAAGCAGGAGGGAACATTATTAGAAGCATACTTAAGGAGATTATGTTATAGTAACTTACTGAATTTAGGAAACGAGTTAATATTATGCTTACGAGAGCGCTTAGGACTTAGTTTTATTAAAGGGTTATTAACTAGATAATCGATCTTATTATAGAGGTGCGTAGCGGGATTATTATTATAAATATATAGCAGCTAGATAGCGTTTAGGCGCTAAAGCATATTAATACTATTATAAAGGGTACTAACCTAGAACTAATTATTAGTAGGATATAGTTAGCAAGGGAGCAGCGAATAATAGCCTATGCGAACTAGGATATTAAGAGCTAGGTGCTTATAAATAGAAGCGAGCTCCTAGAGCTAGAGCTGCTCTATATTATAACTACTACTATAGTAGTAGGATTGCATATAAGCTTAGCGATTTACTTCTATATTATTAAATAGTTACTAAGCAAAGCGAGAATATAATATTAATAAAGAGGGGTTAAGATACCCTTATATTCCTAAATTTAGATCTAGTAGAACATATTCTAGGTTATCTAGGCTACGCCCTAAAGCTCCTAGGGAACCTACTAGGCGTTAGTATATAGCAACTTAGGAGCGAATAGGCGGAGACTTATAATAGTATATTTTTTCTTATCGAAGTTGCAATAGATATATTTCTATATATGCTTGCTATATATATAGTAAAGGATACTAATATCCTAATATATCTTATAGAGATAGCTAAGGCAAGGATATAAATTAAAAAAAGACAAGGATTACTTAATAGCTAGTTTTGATATTGCCCAAAAGGATGGTGATATTTTAATAAAAGCTACTATTAGCATTACTAGTGAGGTTACTAGAGAGGATCTCAGGATTATATAGGTATTTAGCGAGTATTGCACCTATGCGCGCGATATAGGATATAATAGAGAGCTATTAGCGAGAAGCTAGGGAAGGAGATAAGTAGAAAAGAGAAGAAATAGAAAGAAATTATTAATTATAGCAAAAGCTTATAAAATAGGCGCTAAAAAGAAGAGAGATTACTAGGTTAAAAAAGGTTTATAAAGAGGGAAAATTTCAGCTGGGTTAGAGACCTTGAAAAGAAGACGCCCTTTTATAATTAGTATTACTAGGCAATAAGGCTAAATAATTACTAACTATATACTACTAAATAGTTATATAACTATTAGCAACTAATTAAAAAATAATAGCAATACTCAAAATTCAAAGATATATAAAGCGCTAGAAAATAAAATATATTATTCGCTATAGTGGCCTAAATCTAGCGCTAGAAGGAGTAATAGCAAATAATATAATAAAGACGCTAAACTATCGCCCTATAGTTAGCAACGCCGAGCTATACTACCCTACTAGTACGCCTTAGGGACTAAGGCTTTGGAAAGGGGGGTAATTATAAGGAATAATAGCAGGTATAGGATATAGAGCTATGCTATTAGCAGAACGTTAGCAAGTTAGGGGTAAATAAATATACCTTGGAGAAAACTCTGCAAGGAAAAACCTTGGAAGGTTAAGCAATAGTCTAATATAATAACGGATATCTACGTTTCAGCATTCTAGCCTTTCCTGGTTTAGGCCTTTAGCCATACTCTTTATAAGTTATAAATACTCCCTAAGTATATTCGAGATATAGAAGTAATAGGCTATATATACTACTTAACTAGCTCTATAGGAGTATTAGTGCTATTTATACCTAAGAAGGATAGAAGCCTATAACTATATATAGACTATAGAGGATTAAATAAAATCATAATAAAGAACTATTATCCTCTACTATTACTTAGCAAGCTTCTAGATAAACTCGCTAGAGTAAAGTTTATTTCTAAGATTAACTTAAGCAAGGTATACTACTAAATTATAATTAATATAGCAAATAGGTAGAAAATAGCATTTAGAATGCGATATAGGTACTTCGAGTATACTATAATACTATTTAGGCTTATGAATACCCTAGCAACTTTTTAGGCGTATATTTACTAAATACTTGCTAACCTTTTAGATACCTATTATATTATATACCTAGATAATATTCTAATTTACTTAGATATAAGGGAATAGTATACTAAGGACCTCTATACTATCCTATGCTACCTAAGGGCTACTAAGCTATTTATAAAACTAAAGAAGTATAACTTCTACTAGATAGAAGTAGACTTTTTAAGGTTCTATATTACTTAAGATAGCATCGGGATAAACCCGGATAGAGTCTAAGTAGTTACTAAATAGCTAGTACTAAAGTCTTTTAGAGATATCTAAGTATTCCTTAGTTTTTATAACTTTTACTATAAGTTTATTATAAGATATTCCTATATCGCAGCTCCTATAAATAGCGCGTTTAAAGGAAGCTAGAATAGCATGAAGTTAGGAGCCTTTGCTTAGATAGGGGAGATATAAACCGCATTTAAGATACTTTAGAGAGTATTTGCTAAAGCCCTAATACTAATATATTATAACCTAGCGTTAGAAACTAGGGTTAAAACTAATATATCTACTTAGGTAGTATCTAGTATACTCTCGTAGAAGTATAGCATAGTTTAGCACCTAGTAGCCTTCTAGTTAAGGAAGCTCTTAGATATAGAGAAGCGCTAAGCTATAGGGTAATAGGAACTCCTTGCTATTATAGAAAGTTTAGATTACTAGGTATAATACTTATAAGGACTCCCTGAGAAATTTATAATACTTATAGACTATATAGCGCTAAAAGGAGTGCTCCCTATGCTTATATAGGATATTTATAAAAGACTCGTATTATAGGTTTACTACTTATTAGTATTTAACTTTAAAGTCTAGCATAAGTTAGGGGTTACTAATCTAGTAGATAGACTATTATAACGCCCTAACTATATAATAGAAGATACTAAGGTAGATAATATACTTCCTATCCTTAAAAAGAAAGTTAGGCTTATTAGCTAGCTTTTAGTAAATATTTACTAGTATATTACTAAGCTTAAAAGAACTATAGCTATTATAAGAACTTATATCCGAGCCGTCTAGCGAAGTATATAAGAACCTTACTAGAGGGCTAGCTCTAAGGTTAAGGGATCCTCACCCTTAAGTTAGCACCACCCTACGATAGGTACTAATAAGCTACTATATATAAGTATATATATTAGCGCTATTACCCGCACGAAAGTATATATAAGTATTACGCTAACTGCTCCACGAGAGAATAGCAACAGGCTAGAGGACTTAGGGGGAGCTAGGGTTACTATATTAGAATAGTATATCCTACGTGCTATAATAAGGGAGCTTATTTAGGATAAAATAGCTTATATATTATAACTAGGCGTAAATCTTTAATAGATAGTTAGAAGACTATAAGCTAAAGACCCCTTCTATAGAGATATTATAGCTAAGGTTCGCTAGGATACTAGGGAATATTAAGGATATTAAGTTAATAATAATAATATCCTTTAGTTTAGAAGAAGACCTATTATCCTAGAAGAGGGATCCCTTTGCTATAAAATCCTAAAGAACTATTATAATATGCCGGGATTAGGGTATATAGGAGCAAATAAGATAGCTAAGCTAATCTTGCGAAAGTTTTATTAGCTATATTTAATAGAGGACGTATAGTAATATATCGCTAGGTACCTGCGCTACTAAGGGGTGCGCATACTATAGCATAAGCTATATAAGCTACTATAAACACTAGAACTACTAGTATACCTATTCTAATAGATTTCTTTAGATTTCTTAACTAGCTTCCTAGAAAGTTGCTAAGATAATAGATTTACTTATAATACAATTATAGTAATTATATACTAGATAACTAAGGTAATATAGTTCTTATTAATAACTAAGCAACTAGATACTATAGGTTTAGCGAGGATCCTATATCAAGAGATTAAATACTAATATAGCACGCCTAAAGCTATTATTAGTAACTAAGATAAACTAATTACTAGCTAGTTCTAGCGAGACTAGACTAAGGCCTGAGATATAGAAAGGCGCATCTCTACTGCATAGTACCTATAAATAGATAGCTAGACCGAAAGAATATACTAAACCTTAATTATATATCTTATAAAGTATAGCAAAGGCTTATATAACTAATAAGTAATATAATTAGTTAAAGCTGAATTTTTATATAATAATAGCAAATATATTATTATTAGTATATCCCTATTTAAGGCCCTTATAGGATACTACCCTCAAATAGTTAACTACTACTTGCTAAATATGAAGATTAGGACGTAAGGGGTTAATAAAAGGCTTAAGAAGCTAATAGAGGTTTGCTAAAGAATAGCTAAGAACTAGCGATATATAATAGAAGTATAAGCTAAGAATATAAATACTAGAAGAAAAGCGTAATTATATAATATTAGAGATATTATAGGACTCTTAATAAAGAACTTCTATTTTGCAAAGGGTTAGCAAAAGCTCGCCCTAAGATTAATTCCTATATTAATTATAGAAGTCGTAAGCTCTAATACCTATAGAATATAACTTCTAGAGAAGTATAGTAGAGCGTATAATATCTTCTCTATTGCTCTACTTAAGCTATAATATAGCTAAAGGCTTACTAAGGGGTAGCTCCTAGACCTTAAAAAAAACCCTAAAGAATAGGAAGTTAAGAATATTATATTATAGAGGGAAGTGCTAATAAAGCCCCCTATATTTAGTTAAGTAGAAAGGCTAGCTAGTAGAATATAATACCTAGGAGCCTAAAAAATACTTAGCGAATGCTTTGCAAATCCTCGCTAGATTTAAGAAATAGTAGTATAAGTTATATTATAAGTAGGATAACGAGTAGTATAGATTAATAAGAAAAGTTAATTAACTATAAGATAGCTAAAACGCTAAGAGAAGACCCCCCTCCTATAAAAGTAATATAAACCCTATAGGTATCTAACCTTATATTACTATAGAATTCTACTATACCTTCGCTAAGGTTCTACTAATACTACTACTTATCGTTATTATTATTACCCTCGTTATTATTATTATATCCTCGCTCTCCTCATCTAAGCTATTGCTAGTAGTACTACTATTACGACCCTAACTATTGCTCTCTATAGTATTATTAGAGTCGCTATCCTCTATAGCTAAGGACTTATCGTCCTCGCTATTATAAACCTAGTATTACTAAGCTATTACTAAGTTATTACTAACCTTCTTATAAAAATTAGGTTAAGGCGCGGGGCTACTACTAATAACCTCATAGATAGTAACAGGAGCTTAGTAATACGCGTTATAAAGCATGCAGGAACCTTAAACCTTCGAAGGCTCTTATAAAAGAAGTATAGATATATAGGTATTACTCTTTAAAAGCTATGTTATTAGATTATTAATAAGCTTATTAAGAAAGGTAGCTTACTTAAAGATATAAGTCTTATTATATAAATAAGTAAGGAGAGTATTATCGAGCTATATTATAATCTCCTTAACTAAAACCTTATCCTTAGCCTAGTAAGCTGCTTATAAATATATATTAGATCGATAAAAGGGTAAGACTAACTATAAGGTGAAACCTACCTTAAGCGAAACCTATAGATATACTTAGGTATACGAAGCTATACTCTCCTCGATACTTATAGCGAGGAGTTAGTTCTTATAGTTCTTAGAACTAGGCTTAAGACTAGTAGGGTTTACTAACTAGTTATAGAGGTATTAGAGAAGCTCCTACCCCTGCTCTATAGCTATAAAGATATAGAAGATCTCACGCTACTAATACTAGCTAGTAGTAATTATATAGATATAACGCTTAACCTAGTTCTAATAGAAACGAGTAATATTAATAAGATAAGTAGGAATCTAGAGATAAGAAAAGTTAGCCTATACCTTTTCTAAATAATTACTAAACTCACCCTATAGTACTTAATACTACGAACTCAATATAACTCGTATATATAATCACTATTATATTAGTAGGTATAGACGACCTACGCATTCTTAGGGAGCTATAGCGCGTAGCTAACGCAGGGTTCGCTACTACCCGCCTAGGTATACTAATAGTTGCTATTACTAAGCTTAGCCTTAGTAGGGCTATACTTAGCGAGGAGTTAGCTAATAAGGCTCTTAGCGCTTATAATATTCAAAGAAGTATTAAAAGATAAGAAGGGTCTATAAAGGCTTAATAAAGAGCTTAGATAATATAAAAGTAGTTATTAAATAATATAGTATAAGGAGGAGGGAAAAGAACTAACCCTAGGGCGGGAAAAAGCTATTATTTTATAAATAGCTAAAGAGACCTTGCTAAATTATTATAAAAGCAGATATAACTTTAGATAATAAAGAATAGTAATTACTCACTATAGTAGGTATTACCTACTAGGAGGTAGATATAGTAAATTAGTAATAATAGTTACTATCTAACCTACTTAATTATATTATAATATGCCTATTTAGAAGGGGGATAATAGGATAAAAAACGAAGTTATTATAAGGGCATAGTATAAGAAAGTGCTCGCTAGATAAAGGGCGAATAGCAGGAGAATAAAAACGAAGTTACTATAAGGATAATTACTCTCTTTTAAAAGGAAATAATAGGATCCCTTTAGAATAGCCCGGATAGAGAGCATAAAAAAGCCTAAAAGGAGAGGAATTATAAGGAATAAGATTATAGGCTTAGCTATTATATCTATAACTCTAAGGGCCCTACTATCTTTTAGTAAATATATAGTAGATAGTTACTATACTAGATAATAGTAGCAATAAGTAAAGGACTAGGACCTACCCCGGATAGCTAAGAAGGATAATAATAGAAGGCTAACCTATAATACCTGATCTTATAATAAGGATTATTATAATTAGAAGGGGGATAATTATAAGGGACTAGATACCTAGACTAGAGAAGCTAGAGACGCCTTAGCTAGTATAGGCTAAAGGGATAGAGAGGCCTATAGGTCTAAGGTATAGAACCCTTATAGCAAAGACTTAGCAAATACTCGCTAAAGGCTAGAAATAAAGGATCTTAGAGGAAGCAAGCAAAAGTAATATAATAGTACTAGTCCTACTTTTTAGGTGCTTCTGCTATTAGTTTGACCTGACCGCGGCTCTTAGCCCCTCGATACCTTTACATAAAACCGCTAGTATATAATTATCTAGTATAATATACGTAGTATATAGACTTTAATATACTTCTAAGAAGCCTATAGAGTTACCTATAGTTATAATAACTATAGTATAAGATATAAGAGTAATAAGGCCTTAAGATAAAGCTATTATAGATCTTTAGTATAAGATTATAGACCTATAGTTAGCTTAGTAGGACATGCTAAAGGAGTATAATACTCTTTAGGTATAATTTTAAGAAATATATAGGATAACCCTAGTACTACTTATAGTTAGTAATAGTAATATAGATATTTATCTCTAATAGTATTCTTACTAATATATACTCTAATAAGCCTAGCTTACTAGTAATTTAAAATATAAGAGGAACAACGGGGTACGGTGCAGAGTGAAAGAGTCAGTATAAATAGGTGCAAAGTCGTAACATTCATTCTTCTCTAACCCTCCAGTCTACTATATGAGGGTGTGTGAGGATTAGAGGACTTATCTAGGGAGCCACCCGGTGCCCCCTACCTACGGACTTCCCTAGGATAGCCTATTACCCGGGGCGCTACTAGTATTCCCCTTCTATAGACTCCTAGCGTAGCCCGTTATCCGAGGCGCTACCTAATATCCTCCTTCTATAGACCCCTATAGGGTAGGCTAGTAAGTCTAGTAAGTCCTTTCCCCTACGATCTCCTCTAGGCTCGTAACACGATCCCCCCTCTCTAAACTAGTCTATCCTCAGACCAGGCTACTCTATAGTCATCCAGAGGGTACCTAGTGCCTACCTAGTTACTTCCTATAAGCCTTCCTAGTTCATAGTTCCTATAGGTCCAGAATTCGGCGTCCCTAGGTCTGGCTGCATAACTCTTCCTTAAATAGCTAGGTAGCTCTAAGCTAGTTAGATATTATAATAATAGATACCCTACTAATAACCTAATCGCCTACTACTATACTTAAGCTGGATATAGACTACTTTAAGGACTTTTAAATAAAGTTCCTAAAGGATTATTATTTAAAGGGATCTATAAGTTAGGTTATATAGTCTATTTAAATATAAATAGGGCTTATAGTATATAGAGTTACTCTTAGAGATAACTAAACTTATATAGAGAACCTCTATATAGTAATAGAAATATATAATAACCTTACAGAAGGATTATTATTTCTTATAATATATATTTAAAGTAGCTTTAAGATATAGGAGACCCTTTTATAGAAGCGCTAGTATTTTATTATAAGCTTAATTATAGAACTAGATATATATATTAAAGCTTATAAAGGGCGATCTGATAGTATATATATCGAGGGTTATATATTATAATATAAATATTAATAAACCGGTAGTATTATCTCTACTAAAGACGCTATTAAAACGTTTATTTAAGGAGTAGAGAATTAGTATTATAATTAAGCTATATATTAATAAGTAAAGTATTATAAAGGTACCATTAGGTTAATTAGGGCGCTTATAGTAGACCTATAGGATAAAGCTTATATAACTAATAAGATAAAGGTTATACTTATACCCTAAGTAGTAAATAAGCTATCTAAGGGAGATAAGAAGATAGAGCCTAAGAAGGACTAGTAGAGCTATAGGTATTATAGTCATAAGCGCGCTAATACTATATAGCGTAATTGCTCTAATTATAATCCTAAGGAGAAGAGATTATTAATATCGCTAAATAGTAATAATAAAATAGATATACTTAAGAAGGAGTTTATAAAAGAGGGCTAGAAAATACTAGAGTAAGTTTTCTATACCTTTATAAACTTCAATAACGTTTAGGTAACTTAGAACGACTTTAAAATATACTTCGTATAAATAGAGAAGTTTATAGAAACTAAATATCAAGAGATTATTCTAAGGATAGTTAAGCGTAGTAATAGTACTTAGCTATAGGATATAGGTATAAGTATATATGTAGTTAATAATATACTATAATATAATAATAATAGGTACGCGCTATTAATAACTCTACGTGGAATTTATATGAGAGGAGGTAATATCTATCCTAAGTATATAGGTATAACTACTCTACGCTTTAATAATAGGGAATCAATATAGCTATAAGACGTCTAATATATACTAAGCTTTCTAATTAATATATTTAGTAGCGAGAGATTATACTATAGCGGAGGTTACTTTAATAAGAACTAACTAGTAGGTACTAATAGGCAGGCGTTTATAATACTTAATATTTAGTAATAAGGTTTTAATCTTAGTATTACCTATAAATAAGACTTAAGTATATAGTTTAGATATATTATATAGTTAAGGACTAAATTAGAGCTCTAGTATTATAAGCTAGAGTATTTAGGCTTTAGAGAGATAAAGAAGACTATTAAAGGTATAAAGAGCTATATAATAGCCCTTAGGTTAGTAGTTCTATAGCTATATAAAGCGTGCGATCTCTTAAAGAGTTTATAATTACTCTATATATATACCTAGGCGCTATATAGAGAGAGTAGAAGATATTCTTTATATAGAGATTAGAGACGTAAAGCTAGTAAAGTACTTTAAATACTTTCTATTAGTTATAAATAATAAGTTATACTTCTAAGCGATTATTTCTATAGATATAAAGGATAGGCTAGTATACTAATTATAGATATACTTCTAGAGATAAAAGAACGCCTTTAGTATAATAATATAGGTTATTTATATAAATAATATAGGGGAGTTTATAGTAACTTACCTCGAGGATATTTGATAGGATAATAAAATAAAAGTAGAGTCTTTATTACTATATATATATATAAATAGAATAGTATTATAGAGTATATAATCCGAATTATACTAGATAAAGCGCGCGCTTTAAGTATTAGTCTTAAGATGCTAGTAGAACTATAGCTATTTCTACTTATAGTAGTAGTCTATATTATTAACTAGTCCTTTACTATAATAATAGTAAGTAAGATATCTATTTAAGCGCTATATAATAAATTATTAACCTTAGGAGAAGACTATATACTTAATATAAGTTAGCTAACAGTTATTAGAAGTATATGTTTCGCTTATATTAATCCAGAGTTATAAGTAAAGAGTATAAAGATTACTATATAAGCTAAGAAGGATATTCCTATTAGTTATTATCGAGACTAAGTATATAGGATATAAGTACTAGCGGGATAAAATTATTATTTACTTTGATATTATCTTTTATAAACCTATAATAGAGCTAGTAGAGCGCTAGTAGATATTACTAACTAGTCAGAGCCTATAGTTATGGCGCTATATATATATTTATAGGAATATTTACCTCCTTACGTAGTAGGTAGGACTCCTACTCGCCTAGTAGGCTAGATCCGACTTTAGATCCGTAGCCTAGGTTAGAATAACTAGGACCTAGCGAGTAGTTATATAACTTATTATATAACCTATCTCGTTAGCTTTTTGTACTATTCCTACCTCGCTAGCTACCCTCTAATAATAACTTTGATATTATTAATTTAGACTTCATATTACGCCTAACCTCCTACTAGGTTTAATACTAGTATTATAAAACTAATATTAATTAGTAGTTAAGTTTACTCTTATACTATAACTATAGATTAATAAGGATTAATAAACTAAGCAGATAATACTTATTACTTAACCACCCTAAGCCTCCTCTTATATATAATTATTATACTAATAGAGATTTTAGGATTTAGTTACTAATAATTTAGCTTCTATTTCTAACCTAAGACCTCTAAAGTTATTATTAATATTATAAGCGAGGTTTTAGATCCCCTATTATTAATAATAACTATAGTTTATCCTATTATAACCTTAATACTAATAATTAATAGTTTATAATCTTTTATTATAATAGTAAAGTTATTACGTCTCCTTTACTTTTACTCTCTTTTAGTACCTTTTATTACTCTTAAAGTTACTACAAATATTATATCCTATACCTACTAACTATACTACGTTCTATTAATATTATAATTACTTAGAACCCTTTATTAATTTCCCCTCCTTTTACTTTATATTAACTACTTATTTTACTAATTTTAACTCCTATAAGTCTTTTTAATAATATTAATTTTATTTAACACCTTCTAATATTAATATTAACCTTATTACTTCTCCCTCTTTTAACCCCCTCATTAATACTCAAATCTATTATCTCTAACCCTCTATTTATATTATTAATAATAATAACGTAAGATAATAATAATAAGCCCTAATTACTTACTATAAGCTATAAGAGAGTAGTAATAAGCTCCTATTACTTACTAAAGTAAATTACCTTCATCTTAACTACCCGCCTTAACTATAATATTAATATAGTATCCGCGCTATTATAAATTTATCTATAGCTTTAAATTCTATACGTTCTAAATAGAGTAAGCCCTAACTACCTATATAAGATAGTTTTAGAAGGATTATAGCTTTAACCTTTTATTGTAACTACTAAATTATGTTTATTTATAGTTATTAAAAGTCGACCTTCTTACGTTAGGCTACCGCCGGGGGGCGGGGGGGGGGGGGGGGGGGGGGGGGGGGGGGGGGGGGGGGGGGGGGGGGGGGGGGGGGGGGGGGGGGGGGGGGGGGG
>JAOQIF010001040.1:13979-29825 GCA_026260285.1 Colletotrichum sansevieriae
TTTTTTTTTTTATTGTTATTAAAAGTCGCCCTTGTTACGTTAGGCTACCGCCTCCCCCCACTCCCCCCCCCCCCCCCCCCCTCCCCTAATATTACTACTAGGGCTAAGGCAACTAAAGCTATAATAGAGAATTTATAAAAAGAATACTCTAAGTATAAAGTTATAGATACCCTTGCTACTCATAATAGCCCTAGTATTAATAGTATTATCTACCTCCTATTATAATTATGAGTTAGAGTATATTAAGAAAAGGATAAATAGTAAGGTCCCTACTAACTAATTAATATTTTAAGCGAAGTAATTACTATTTAGCTACTTTATAGCCCCTAAGATCTCCCCTACATTACTATAAGACCCTTTTATAGTAATTCTAATACCTCTAGAGAACCTAACCTAGCTAAAAATAATAACCTATAAGCTCCTATTACCCCTAAGGCTAGTAAGCTAATCCTAACCCCCCTTCTGCCTTAGTATAGAGGATAGCCCTAGAAGAACCCTATTACTAACCTATTTAATATATTTAAACTGGAAGTTAATGACTTAATAATATTTAATTTAATAAAAGGGAAAGCTAATTAGGAACTCTCCCTAGCTTTATATAAGTCTAATAAGCTTATTATTTGTAATCCCTCTTTTTAGAAGTCTTATAAGAAAGAGATCAATACCCTCCTCAATTAAGAAGTATTTAAATTTAAGATTTATAACCTAACTAAGTAATATAGCTAGCTTTTTTTCTTTTATATAGTTAATAAGACTAAGAATAAAATTACTACCTCTAATAAAAAGTCATATCTAGTTATTTGTAATATTAATAATATTAATAAGTAGGGTATTTTAACTTAGTTACTAATAATCTAGTATAATAGTATTTACCTCTTTCTAGTAATTACCCTATTACTTAGCCCTATTTATATTATTTAGATTAGGGATATTACCTAAGCTTATATATAATCCTAGATAATACTAATATATAATATTTATATCTAATTACCTAACTAGATCTATAATCTCTACCCCCCTAGGATTATTATAAAAGTTATTAAATCACTCTATAATATTACTAAAGCTAGTATTTATTAGTAGGCTATTTATAGCGCTTATTATTATAATAGGTTATAAATAACTAGCTCTATGTTTAACCCCTACCTACTTATTACTAATAGCTTAAGCTCTTATTTTATTGTTATTAGTATATAAATAGACAATATAATTAGTCTCTCTGATTATACCTTTTTTACTATTGAAGAAGAAGAGCTCTAGAAAGCTAAATTTATAGCTAAACTAAAGGAGACACCTATACCCTAGACCCCTATTACCTTTAACAATAGAACGATCTCTATTACTAGTACTAATATAATTATATTATATTAAGAGGGCTAGGGTGCTAAGATTAACCCTATAAAGAAGATACTTAAGAAGATACTTAAGAAGATACTAGTAAAGGATGGTATATTAAATAATATGCTAGAGGGGCTTATATAGCTTTAATTTACTAACTAGAAGCCTATTTATATTTACTAACTACGACCTAATACTAAAACTTAAGTAATAAAGATGTTACTACCCTTAATAAGCGCTTATAATAGCTAAAGGATAACCTCGATTAAGGCTTAATATTTATTATATTATCGCTACTTATTACTAAACTATTTATATTTATAAATAGATTATTTACTAATAATTAAGACCTTATATTATAATTAAGTATTATTATTATACTTACTAATAAAATAACGAATAATATATCCTTCATAATTAATAGTAATATTACTTATTATAGCTCTACTAAGTAAAAACAAGTTACTTATAGCATATTAGCCTTAGAGATCTATACTATAGTTACTAGCGCTAACCTCGCTTTTATTATTACTTTAATCTTTAAATAAGTTACTACTAAGCTAGGTATTACTAACTGTATCCCTATAATAATATATACTAACTTATACTTACTATATAAATATCTAATTAAACTTGGTATTATAAAAGAAAAGAGGCTTATAGCTAATATTATAGCTCTCTATTAGTTATATAAGCGCTATAAGCTATCTAAGATCTAATAGGTTAATAGCGAAGATAACCCCGCTAATATACTACTAAAAAGAACTTCTAATAGGGCGTTATACTACCTTATTACGAGGAACGAATTAACGATTTATATAGAAGGATAGATAATACGAATAGTAAAAGGATTAGTATAATAATAGCGTAATAATAGGTATTTATAGAAGGATATGATTATAGCCAAAGCTAGCTACTTTTTCACTTTATTGAAAAGCTAATCATAGGTTCTAATGTATTATTTAATTTATATAACTAGATAGGCTTATTAAGCAATTACTAGTATAAAACAAAGACTACTAGTATAGGAATATTTACCTACTTATTTAGTAAGTCGGACTCTTACTCGCTTAGTAGGCTAGATCTAACTTCGGATCCATAGCCTAGGTTAGAATAACTAGGACCTAGCGAGTAGTTATATAACTTATTATATAACTTACCTTATTGACTTCCTGTATTATTCCTACCTCGCTAGCTACTCTCTAATAATAATTTTAAAATTATTAATTTAGACTTAATATTATGCTTAACCTCCTACTCTCCATAATACTAGTATTATAAAACTGATAATATTATTATGGAGTAAATATATAAAGTATATTTATAAATTAGAGAGACTAACTCTCTAGAGGAGAAATATATAATATATACTTATACTTTAGCTTTTATATAAGACCCCCTTAGAGGTAAATTAGAAGTATCTTTATAGCCTTACCTAGACCTAAGAACTATTATAAATACATAGAATAGATCTATAAATAATTTATTGTTATAAGTAGAGGTAGTATACAATAGGATACTAGGGAGCGCTGGCTATAGCTACCTCTAAGGTTAAACCTTCTATTAATAAGCTTACGCTATATATAGAATAAGTCTAATTAGTAATACTATATATTCTATTCTCCATATTTTAATATTCTGAGACTAATTATAGCTTTAAGGTATATATAAAGGCTTATTATCTACTTAGTAATTATTCTATTAGGCTTATAGTATAGTTAATTACTAAATACTAGGTATTATATAAAGGAATAGGATAAGAAAGAGAGATATATAGAGAAAGGATAGCTAGGGTAGGTAGAATAAGCTATAAGCGCTTATAGCGCGTTTCTAATATATATTATTAAGTAAAGGTATTAAGGGGCATAGGGGGGAAGATAATATAATAAAAATAGTAAAATATAAGGTAGAGAAAGGATTAAAATAACTATAGTACTAAAGGAAATAGATAGCTCTTCTAATGGGATATTGATTAGAATATCTAGTATTTAATATAAGCAAATAATATAGTAATCTTCTTATATAGTAATCTCCTCGAAATATATAGTCTTTTATATACCTCCTACTCTTATTAGAGGGATATATACTAATAAAGATAATAAGGGATAGGAGGTAAGTATACTATAAGTTATACTAATACGTAGCTTTTTATTTTATAGCTTATATATTACTTAAAGTCTATAGGTGCTTTATAATGAAGATAAGTAGGTAGGTCCTTTATAGCTTAAAGGTAGTCCTTAATAATAAGTGCTAGCTTATATATATTATTTAAAATCTATAGGTACTTTATAAAGAAGATAAGTAAGTAGGTCCTAGAAACCTTAAAAATAGTCCTTAATAATAAGGGCCTCGCGCTATATTCTAAAGTTTTATTTTCTAAGTCTAGTTATAGCTAACTCTTTTTAATAGTAATATAAATATACTATAAAGTACTTATTATTTCCTTAAAGAAATAGATATTCCTATTAGGATATGTAGTAGGGATAAGTAGTAAATAAGTAAATAACATACTAAACTCTTTATATAATGCTCTCCTCTTAATATATAGTCTTTTATATATCTCCTACTCTTATTAGAGCTATATATACTAAGAGAGATAAAGAGAGATAGAAGATAAGTATATTATAAGCTATACTAATAAGTAGCTTTTTATTTTTATAGCTTATATACTACTTAGAATCTATAAGTATTTAATAAAGAAGTAGCGCTAGCGAGTTTTATCTACCTAAGCTATATATCTCTAGTAATAACTTTAAGCTCTAACTTAATAACAAGGGCTAGCTTATATATTCCCTAAAGTCTATAGGTACCTTATAAAGAAAATATGTAAGTAGGTCCTAGAAAGCGTAAAGGTAGTTCTTAATAATAAAGGCCTCGCGTTATATTTCAAGGTTTTACTTACTAAGTTTAACTATAGCTAACTCTAAGTAATAGTAATAAGGGTATAAATATACTAATAAATACTTATTATTTACTTAAAGAAATAGACTTTCTTATTAGGATATGTAATAGGGATAAGTACTAGATAAGTAAATAGTATAGTAGCCTCTTCATATAATACTCTCCTCTTAATATATAATCTTTTATATACCTCCCACTCTTATTAGAGCTATATATACTAAGAGAGTGTAAGAGTATGGCTACAGGCCTAAACCAGGAAAGGCTAGAATGCCGAGACATAGGTATCTATTATTATATTAAACTATTGCTTAACCTCCTAAGTCTGCAGCTTATAGAGATTTCTCTAAGGTGTATTTATCTACCCCTAATTTGCTAACGTTTTACTAGTTGCATAGCTTTATATCTTATACCTACTATCATTCCTTATAATTACCCCCCCTTCCAAAGCCTTAGTCCCTAAGGTATACCAATAGGGTAATATAGCTCTATATTACTAACTATAGGGCCGTAGTTTAGCGCCTTTATTACGTTATTTACTATTACTCCTTTCTATATTAGATTTAGGCTGCTATAGCAAATAACGTATTTTGTTTTCTAGAGTGTTATATATTTTTAAAGTTTAAGTATTGCTATCTTTTTATAATTAGTTACTAATAGTTATATAACTATTTAGTAGTATATAGCTAGTAATTATTTAGCCTTATTACCTAGCAATATTAAGTATAAAAGAGCATCTCCTTTTTAAGGTCTCTAACCTAGTTAAAATTTCTCCTCTTTATAATCCTTTTTTAACCTAGTAGCCTCTATCTTTTAAGCACCTATTTTACAAACCTTTATTATAATTATTTAATTTCTCCCCTTTCCCTTTCTCTCCTTATCTTGCTTATTTACTTCTCTAGCGTTTTGCTAATAGCTCTATATAATACCCTATATTATATATATGGAGATAGTACTTATAAAATACCTCTATAATCCTACGATCCTCTCTAATAACCTTACTAGTAATACTAATAGTAGCTATCTTTACCTTAGCTATCTTTATAAGATATATTAGGATATTATTAACCTTTACTATATATATAGTAACTATGCATAGAAGTATATCTATTATAACTTTAATAAGAACAAATATACTACTATAAGTCTCTACTACGTTACTACCTAGTTACTATATACTAATACCTAGTAGGTTCCCTAGGAACCTTAGGGCGCTACCTAAATAACCTAGAATATATTCTACTAGATCTAGATTTAGGAGTGCGATAGCGTTCTAACTCCTCTTTATTATTATTATATTCTTATTACGCTTAGTAACTATCTAGCAGCATAGAAGCATATTACTAAGCTTATCTGCGATCCTACTACTAGTAGTAATAGCTATAATATAGAGCAGCTCTAGCTCCAAGAGCTCGCCTCGATCCGTGAGCACCTGGCGCTTGACGTCTTGGTTCGCGTAGGCTATTATTCGCCAATTGTAAGTAATAACAGCAGGTATAAGATACAAAGCTACGCTATTAGCAAAACGTTAGCGAATTAGGGGCGGATAAATACACCTTAGTGAAAACTCTATAAGCTGCAGACTTAGAAGGTTAAGCAATACTTTAATATAACAACAGATACCTACGTTTTAGCATTCTAGCCTTTCCTGGTTTAGGCCTATAGCTATACTCTTATAACTCTATTGCTTAACCTTCTAAGTCTGCAGCTTGCAGAGTTTTCTCCAAGGTGCATTTATCCGCCCCTAATTCGCTAACGTTTTGCTAATAGCGTTGCTTTGCATCTTGCACCCGCTGTTGTTCCTTAAAGAGAGATAAAGAGGGATAGGAGGTAAGTATACTATAGGTTATACTAATAAGTAGCGTTTTATTCTTATAGCTTATATATAACTTGAAATCTATAGCTACCTTATAAAGAAGTAGTACTAGCGAGCTATATCTACTTAAGCTATATATCCCTAGTAATAACTTTAAGCTTTAACTTAATAATAAGGGCTAGCTTATATACTACTTAAAATCTATAGGTACCTTATAAAGAAGATAAGTAAGGAGGTCCTCTAAAGCTTAAAGGTAGTCCTTAATAATAAGGACCTTATGTTATATTCTAAGGTTTTATCTACTAAAGTCCAGCTAGTTATAGCTAGCTCTAACTAACCTTAATTAAGGCGTAAATATACTAGTAAGTGCCCGTTCCTATTAGCTACTAGCTAGAGCCCTGTTATATTTATAGGGGCTACTAATAAGAGCTGATAAGAGCTAATAGATAGAAAAGAGCTATATGGACCTATATTTATTTAGACTTAGGACGAATTAGCTTAATTCTTTAAAAGACTAATTAGATCTATGCTTTTAATATATAGGGGTTTAATAGTAGGGAGAGAGTTTTTTTTTTCTCAGGCAGGCCTAGCTTCGTAAAAGGTAAAGATTAAACTTCCTAGTAGAAGGTATATACCTTAATTAAGAAGGAAGGTTTATAGTTTATTAATAAGACGGTGACTCTAAAGGGCCTCTACTTATTAGCTAAATAGGTATAGAAATATAAGAAAGCCTCTAGTATTCCTATAATGCATAAGGTATAAATTATAATAGGAGACCTCCTATAAGTCTCTAGATGTAACTTTACTTAGATATATATCTTAATATCTTTAATAATATTATAGTATATACTACTAGTATATATATATAGGAAGGGGTATCTTATATAGTAATAGGACTTTATTAGTATATACTTGAAAAGGGAGCTAGAGGAAGTAGTATATATAATAGCTTTCTTATTAATTAGGGAGTTCTTTATCAACCTATAATATACTTAGCTATCGTCTTTATATAGATATAAAGTAGATTAGGAATAAGTTATTAGACTCTATAAGGCTCTATATAGGTTATAATAGGGCGAGAGATAGTAATAAAAGAAGTTATAAAAGACCCTCTAGTATATAGGATTTATACTACAACGCTCAAATAACGCGACTTACTATAATAAGACTCTTAATATTATGATAGTAATATATATTAATAATATTTTAGTAAATATACCAGAAGCAGCTCATAGCGCTATTTATTAGTATATAGGTAATAAGATTAAGGTTAGTAACCTTAGGGTACTTAATAACTTCCTCAGTATACAACTTACTTTTAATAAGGAGTATTAGAAGATTATTATTAACTAAGAGATATATTTAGTTAATATAATAAGGGAGCTTAGAGCGAAGGTTAGGTTAGTAAGCCTATTAATATAGGCGTGCTTAATTTTATAATCCCTAGGGTATAGACTACGCTAGATCTAGAACTCTAAGCGAAGTAATAGAAAGTACTTAGTAAGGTTAGCTTTAGAGCGCTTATAATATAGCTAGATTTCCCTTCTAATATAGGACGATAGGTATAATTCTCTCATTATCTATATGAGTTATATAAGAAGGGTATAGAGCGCTTAATATAATATATTAATATAACCCCTCTCTTATAATAGCTTATAATAATAAATATAGGGCTAGAGACCTAAATAAATAGGGTCTCTATAGCTATATTAATAATAACTACGCTAGCTATAGAGATATAGCGCGTTTAATAATAAGTTAGGTATTCTTTATAGCTAATAGACCTATTTTATAGAGATCCTAATAATAAGTAATAGTCTCTAAGTTATTTATAGAGGCTAAGTATTATATCATTATCTACTACTTTAGAAGCGCTTTAGATATATAACTTCCCAAGTAAACTTAGTATAGAACCTAGAGCCTAGAGGGCCCCTTCATATATAGGTTAATAATATAAGAGTAATTATACTTATAAAGGGGGAGTCTATAAATAACTGTATAAACTATATATAGGTTTATAACTACTTTATATAAGAGGTTACTAAGTAGGGCGAGGTTAACTTTAAGTCAGTAATATAAGGCTATTAAGAGTTAGCGCTACTATAGAGGAGTATATTAAGGCTATTTAAGCTTTATAAAACTAGGCTTTTAATAAGGATGAGTATTATAACTATAGATAGTGCTATATTATAATATGCGGGCTACGTATAGTATAGTATTAGGCTATATATTAGTTATAGGAATAATGTATAGTGCGATAGCTTTATAGTATATAGAAGTATATAATAGGAGCGCGGCTATATTATAATTAGGTCTAAGGATAGCTTCGCTCGTTTAACCCTAGTTTCTAAGCCCTGACTACGTATAGGATCCTTATTGTTATACATAGGATATTTAGAATATTAAATTAACCCCTTAGGCGCGCGTAGTAGGGCGTAGTATACGCGTAAAAATAGCGCGAAATCTAACTAAATCGGGCGGTATCTATATTAGCTAGTTTTAAGTATATATTCTACCCGAATCTATATATAGAGTTTCTATATAATTATATATATAAGTTTTTAATTACTTTTATACCTTCTACAATATACCTTAATAATTAATAATCTAGTTATTATATACCTTCTATTAGGAAGGTTAATCTTTATCTTTTGGAAAGCTAGGCCTGCCTAAGAAAAAGACTCTCTCTTATTACTATTAACCCCTATGTATTAAAAGCTCGAATATAATTAGACTTTTAAAGGATTTAAGCTAATTAGTCCTAAATCTAGGTCTATATAGCTCCTTTCTATCTACTAGCTCTTATTAGGAGCCACTATATATAAAATAAGGCTCTAGCTAGTAGCTAGTAGGAATAGGTACTTATCAGTATGTTTATACCTTAATTAAGGTTAAGTGGAGTTAGCTATAATTAGATTTAGTAGATAAAACCTTAGAATATAGCGCGAGGCCCTTATAATTAAGGATTACTTTTAAGCTTTACAAGACCTCCTTACTTATCTTCTTTATAAGGTATATATAGATTTTAAGTAGTATATAAGCTAGCTCTTATTATGAAGTTAGATCTAAGGGCTTAAGTAGCTCGAAGATATTACTAGAGATATATAGCTTAAGTAGATATAGCTCGCTAGTACTACTTCTTTATAAGGTACGTATAGATTTTAAGTAATATACAAGCTATAAAAATCAAAAGCTACTTATTAATATAGCTTATAGTAGACTTACCTCCCATCCCTCATTATCCCTCTTAGTATATATAGCTCTAATAAGAGCGGGAGGTATATAAAAGACTATGTACTAAGAGGAGAATACTATATAAAGACACTACTATACTATTCGCTTATATTAAATATAATATAATATAGTTAATATCCTATTAGAAGAGTTATATTTAGTTCTTTCTTTATCTTAGGTTCCACTATTTTTATTAAGTTATTTTCCCCCCCTATACCCCTCTATACCTTCACCTAGTAATATATAATTAAAAATACGCTACGAGCTCTTATAGCTTATTATACCTACCCTAGCTATGTCTTCTCTATAAACCTCTCTTCCCTATCCTATTCCTTTATATAGTACCTAGTATCTTTAGGCCCTTATATATATATTAAAGCTATAATTAGTCTTAGAATACTAAAATATAGAATAGGTAATATAATACTACTAATTAGACTTATTCTATATATAGAGAAACCTTACTAAGGGAAGGTCTCCCCCTAGAGCTACCTATAGCTAGCGCTCCCTAGTATACTACTAATTAAAGCTATCTAGATATATCTATTATTTTAAACTTACTTATATACTATTAATATATAAACCTATAATAAGCCTACATTTACTAACGCCTCTAGAGCCTCTAGCTTCTTATCTAGACTATTTAGTCCGGGTAATTAGTCCCTCTAATAGGATTAAACCTAATATAAGTTTAAGTTCATAGGACTATAGGAGTATATTAACCTAGATAGTACTTAGAAAGAAGACCTTAAAGCTATCCTAAAGGTCTTTTAATAAAGCTATATTTTTTAGAACTACTTCCAGAAAATAAGCCCCCTAATAGTAAATACCTACTCTAGTAATATAGGAGTATTATTAACCTTTATATTAACTACTACGTAGGGGGATTTAAAATAAATATCCCCTATTAAGTCTAGGCTGGCTAGGGTATTTAATAAGTTTATAAAGTGAGATTAATATATATATATATTATATATAGTAATATCTAAAGATAAGATAAAAGAGATTAAAGAGCTCTATAAAGTAATAGTCTAATTCAATACTTATATTTAAGAGATAGTCTAATTCAATACTTATATTTAAGAGATAGTCTATCCTAAGTATTATTAAACCTACTTTATCTCTAAGAACTTAATTAGTAAGGGTATTATTTAATTAAGCGCGAGGGTAGGTATTAATAAGATCTATTAGGTTAAGTATTACTATATTATAGCTATATTCTATATACTACTATTACCTACTACCTAGCTATATATATAGACTACTCCCGCGCGCCTACGCGTAGAGCCTCCTAGTTAGATATTGTTAACCTTATAACTTAATATATTACCTCTTATTCTAGTTATATCTAGTAGCACGACTATAGTTACTTCTATCCACGAGGCCGACGTAGTTAGCTATATAATAGCGAATATATCATAATAGGTATATAAGCTACTTCTTTTTTAAAGACTAATTAACGCTAATATACTATCGCTAGCGCTTAACTATAATATCCCTACTAATGTATAAGCACTAGTAGAGCTCTTTATAACTTCGAGAGATCCTGCGAGGGATTACTAATACTACTACTAATGCTACTACTAATGCTCCTAACGCCTATATACGCCTTAGGACCCTTTATAATAGCTATTTATTAAGACGCTTTTGCTAGGCTAGTCTTAACCTCTGCTACCCTAAAATAAATATAGCGCTACTAGGTTTTATAATAAGAACGCGTTATATCGCTATATATTTACAACTAATTATAGTTACTAATAGTAATATCGGCATAGACTCTATTATACTAAGTTCCCCTTATATAAAGCTCTCTTTTAGTATATTTATAAACCTTCGCTATACATACCTAAGCTATATATATAAGAGGGCTCCTAGCCCTACTCTATACGAGTTAATACCCTTCTAAAAGGTTCTAAATCCCCTTATACTTATGCTAATATTAACGCTAAGGTAGCTAAGGTAGCTAAGGTAGCTAAGAAGTCTATATTACTATTCCTATAGAGTCTCTACTATACTACTACCCTTACTAGCTAAGCTACCTCGCTTATCGCTACTCGCCTTTACTAATCTAGGCCTTAACTACCTACGCCCCTTTAGCTACCTATAGAGCTATACTACTTTAAGCTATATATACGAGCGCTCTTATTACTTTAAAGCGCTCCTATCTTATTATAAAAGCTACTACCCCCGCTACTTTAGACCGCTCCTATACTACTAATACTTATAGCTACCTATATACTATTAGGCTATAGCTATAGCTATAATACGCTATGCCCTTTATAACTATAACCCCCTGCGCTACTATAGCGCCTCTACTCCAATAAGGTATATTATTAAGTAGGGAGGAACTTGTAAAGGTATTTAGGGGCTAAGTGCTATGGTTAGGTCAAACTGATAGTAGAAGCACCTAAAAGATAGGTCTAGTATTACTATGCTACTTTTGCTTGTTTTCTCTAAGATCCTTCTTTTCTAGCTTTTAGCAAGTACTTACTAAGTCCTTGCTATAGAGGGTTCTATGCTCTAGACCTATAGGCCTCTCTATCCTTTTAGCCTATGCTAGCTGAGGTATCTCTAGCTTCTCTAGCCTAGGTATCTTATGCCTTATAATTATCCCCCTTCTAATTATAGTAGTCCCTATTATAAAGTTAGGTATTATAGGTTAGCCCTCTTTTAATATTCCTCTTAGTTATCTAGTGTAGGCCCTAGGTCCTTTATTATTATTACTATTATTTAGTATAGTAATAGTTTGCTATATATTTGCTAAAGGATAATAAAGCCCTTAGAGTTATAGATATAGTAGCTAAGTTTATAGTCTTATTCCTTATAGTTCCTCTCCTTTTAGGCCCCCTTTATGCCCTCTATCTAGGTTAGTTTAAAGGGATCTTATTATCTTCTTTTAAAAGAAACTAGTTATCCTTATAGTAATAGATTTATTCTATAGCTATTTACCCTTTATCTAGCGAGCACTCTCTTATACTATACCCTTATAATAACTTCGTTTTTTATCCTATTGCCCTTTATCTAGCGAGTACTCTCTTATACTATGCCCTTATAATAACTTCGTTTTTTATCCTATTATCCCCCTTCTAAATAGGCATATCACGAGGCTATTAAATAGGTTAGATAGTAACTACTACTGCTGATTTATTACGTCTACCTCCTAGTAGGTCGCATCTGCTATAGTGAATAATTACTATTCTTACTATCTAAGGTTATAGCTACTTTTGTAATTATTTAATAAGGCCTCTTAGCTATTTATAAAGTAATAGCTTTTTTCTACCCTAGGGTTAGTTCTTTTTCCTCCTTATTATATTATATTATTAAATAACTACTTTTATATTTCCTAAGTCTTTTATTAAGCCTTTATAGACCTTTTATAGGATCCTTCTCATCTTTTAATAATTCTATAACTATTATAAGTACTAAGAGCCTTATTAGCTAACTCCTTGCTAAGTATAGCCCTACTAAGTCTAAGCTTAGTAATAGCAACTATTAGTATAACCAAGCAGGTAGTAGCAAACCTTGTATTAGCTATGGGCTATAGCTCCCTAAGAATGCCTAGGTTATCTATACTTATTAATTTAATAGTAACTATATATATATGTTATGCTAGGTTTATAGTATTAAGTGCTATAGGGTAAGCTTAGCAATTATTTAGGGAAGGTATAAGCTAACATTTCCTAATTCTAGATCCCTATTTATCTTATTAGTACTACTTGTTTCTATTAGAACTAGGTTAAGCGTTATACTTATATAATTACTACTAGTTAGTATTAATAGCGCGAGATTTTCTATATTTTTATAGCTATAGAGCAGGGGTAAGAGCTTCTCTAATACCTCTATAACTAGTTAGTAAACCCTACTAGGCTTAAGACTAGTACTAAGAACTATAATAACTAATTACTCGCTATAGGCATAGAGGAGAGTATAGCGTTATATACCTAGGTATATCTATAGGTTTTACTTAAGGTAGGTTTTACTTTATAGTTAGTTTTATCCTTTTATTATTCTAATATATATTTATAAGCAGTTCGGTTAGCTAAGGATAAGGTTTTAGTTAAGGAGATTATAATATAGCTTAATAATACTCTTCCTACTTACTTATATAGTAAGACTTATATCTTTAAATAAGCTACCTTTCTTAATAAGCTTATTAATATCCTAATAATATAGCTCTTAAAGAGTAATACCAATATATCCACGCTTCCCTTATAGGCGCTTTTAAAGATTCAAGGTTCCTATATGCTTTATAATGCTTATTACTAAGCTCTTATTACTATTTTTAAGGTTATTAGTAATAGCCCTTCCCCTGAACCTAATTCTTTTTCGAAGGTTAGTATTAACTTAGTAATAACTTATAACTTAGTAATAGCTTATTAGTATAAGGTTAGTAGTAATAAGGAGGATAAGTCCTTAGGTATAGAGGATCGTAACTCTAATAACGCTATAGAGAGTAATAGTTAGGGTAGTAATAGTAATACTACTAGTAATAGCTTAGAGGGAGAGAGCAAGGATAGTAATAGTAGCAATAAGGATAATAATAATAAGGAAGAAGGTAATAGTAATAATAATAAGTAGTAGTACTAGCAGAACTTCAGCGAATCTGAAGTAGACTTCTATAGTAGTATAAGGTTAGATACCTATAGGTTTTATATTGCTTTTAGGGGGGGGTTTCTTCTCTTAGCGTTTTAGCTATCTTATAGTTAATTAACCTTTCTTATTGCTCTATACTACTTATTATTCTACTTATAATATAACTTATACTACTATTTCTAGAATCTAGCGAGGATTTGCAAAGTATTTGCTAGGTGTTCTTCAGGCTCCTAGGTATTATACTCTACTAGCTAGCCCTTCTATTTAACTAAATATAGGGGGCTTATTAGCGCTTCTCTTTATAATATAATATCCTTAACTTACTATTCTTTAGGGTTTTCTTTAAGGCCTAGGAGCTACCCCTTAGCAAGCTTTTAGCTATATTATAGCTTTAGTAAAATAATAGAGAAGATATTATACGCTCTACTATACTTCTCTCGAAGTTATACTCTATAGGTATTAGAGTTTATAACTTCTATAACTAGTATAGGAAGAAGTTATATAGCAAGCTTTTGCTACCTCTTTGCAAAATAAAAGTTCTTTATTAAGAGTCCTATAATATCTCTAATATTATATAATTATACTTTGCTTCTAATATTCGTATTCTTAGCTTATACCTTTATTATTTATTGCTAGTTCTTAGCTATTCTTTAGCAAACCTCTATTAGCTTCGTAAGTATTTTATTAACCCCTTAGGTCCTAATCTTAATATTTAGTAAGTAGTAGTTACTTATTTGAGGGTAGGATCCTATAAGGCCCTTGAATAGGGATATATTAATAATAGAATATTTACTATTATTATATTAAAATTCAGCTTTAACTAATTATATTACCTCTTAGTTATATAAGCCTTTGCTAAACTTTATAAGATATATAGTTAAGATTTAATATATTCTTCTAGTCTAGCTATCCATCTATAGATACTACGCTATAGAGACGCGCCCTTCTATATCTCAAGCCTTAGTATAGTCTCACTAGAACTAAGTAGTAATTAGTATATTTTAATTACTAATAATAGCTTTAGATATACTATATTAGCACTTAATCTCTTGATATAAGATTCTCGCTAAACCTATAGTTTTAAGTTACTTAGTTATTACTAAGAATTATACTACTTTAGTTATCTAGTATATAACTACTAGAATTATATTATAAATACCTCTACTATCTCCGCAACTTTCTAAGAAGCTAGTTAAGAAGTCTAAAGAAATCTATTAGAATAGGTATACTAGTAGTTCTAGTATTTATAGCAGCTTATATAGCTTATGCTATAGTATGCGCGCCCTTTAGTAGCGCGGGTACTTAGCGATATATTGCTATATATCCTCTATTAAAGATAGCTAATAAAACTTTTATAAGATTAGTTTAGGTATCTTATTTACCCCTATATACCCTAATCTAGGTATATTATAGTAGTTCTTTAGGATTTCATAGCAGAGGGATCCCTCTTCTAGGATAATAAGCCTTCTTCTAAACCAAAAGATATTATTCTTATTAACTTAGTATCCTTAGTATTCCCTAGTATCTTAGCAAACCTTAGCTATAATATCTCTATATAAGTAGTTTTTAGCTTAGAATCCTCTAACTATCTATTTAAGATCCGCGCCTAGTTATAGCATATAAGCTGTTTTATCCTAAATAAGCTCCCTTATTATAGCATATAGGATATATTATTCTAGTATAGTAACCCTAGCTCCCCCTGAGTCCTCTAGTATATTGCTATTCTCTCATAGAGTAGTTATTATAGCACCTATATATGTTTCTGAGCGGGTAATAGTGCTAATATACATACTTATATATAGTAGATTATTAGTACTCTTCATAGGGTAGTACTATCCTGAGGGTGAGGATCCCTTAACCTTAGAGCTAGCCCTCTAGCAAGGTTCTTATATACTTCGCTAGATAGCTTAGATATAAGTTTAGTAATAGCTATAATTCCTTTAAGCTTAGTAATATATTAGTAATCT
>JAOQIF010001041.1:0-29824 GCA_026260285.1 Colletotrichum sansevieriae
ACCGCTCTCGCTTAATATTCGCCCTATATCCGCTTTTCTATTGCATAGGGAACTTCCTAGAAAACTTCCCTTCCTTAGCTTAGATTACTATAATTAAGGCACCCCTAAGTTGAACAAACCCCGGGCTAGCCCCTCACATGCTGCGAGTGCAGCGCTATCAATAACTACCTCTTTTTTACCTACAATAATAATAACAATAACCTACCTCGCGATGTCCTCACCTAACTACCTCGCCCGCTGTTATGCGTCTATACGCGATTAGCGTATTACGCCGCGAGGCTCTCATGCTCACTCGCAAGTTGAAGGAGGTGATCCAGCGGGATAGAGGAGACGCTGATTAGCATAGCTGAAAAATTAATACCAGTATTAGTACCAGCGCTGCCGCAAGTGCAAATACTTACCAACCCTTCCAAGCAAATCTAACCAAAGGGAGGCCATCGCCACGCCCAATTAAGCAAGGTCATACCCCTCGATTAACTCGAATACCTTAATTAATTCAGATATTTATAGATCTGACTAATAAGAGGCTATAGATCCGATTACGCCCTAGTTATTCCCTTATTTAGAAGCATGCCTAGCTACTAGATTATACCACTATCGCTAATATCACTATAATTATATATTTTAATAATATTCTATAAACTACCCTCAAAATACTAGTCTTTAAGCAATACTCCTAAAAATCTCGGGGATTATAGAGGGCGTTTTAGCGGTTCGAATAATATATAGAGCATTGCAATTCGCTATTAATAGCAAAAGTTTTTTATTACTTCAGATTATCTTCATTATTTTCATATATCTATATATCTCTCTACTTCAAATTAACGATATCGACTGCTACTACTACTGCCTCTACTGCTAACGTATATGCATTGATAGGTGCCCTGCGCCTACGTATCTCAATGTAGATTGCGAATGCCCTTACTGCCGCTATACCTATAGCCCCTATGATCGATAACCTGCTGCAGATCGTTGCTAGCAATAGGAAGTATATGCTAGAGTTGTAGTTATTAAGGAGGCGCAGCCGGGGTCGATCCAGCTGGATTCGAGATTATAGTGACTTCCTCGTTGAAGTTATATAGGGCTGGGCTAGCACCTCTTTTTGGAGTTGCTAACGATGCGATGCTAAGGGGTTACTACGGGTCTTCGGCGCTACTGCTACGTCTGCTGCCTAAGCGCACTTACTTCGGTATATTAACGCAAGCTTTCTATCTATATAATTCATACTCTAACGAAGCTAAAGTAGTTATAACGTCTATAGGACCTTCCTCTATAGTAGCGTTAAATAGGCGTAGCAGAAGCTCTGGTTATACTATAATAAGTTAGGGGTGTTACTACTATTTTCTAGTGCGATTATTCTATATCTATTATATAGTATATTATACTTAAGAGATATATAGAGTAATAACTACTAGCAAGAGTAGGTTAATAAAGCTCTCTTAGGCCTTATAGACTACTTCGATAAGTAGTATTATTAACCCGGTGCTGACGAGAGTCTTCTAGCTAGCTCGCTAGATAGCATGCAAGCCAGGTTACTCCCGGTTAATCCCAGGGCCTGGGATAAGGACTATTACTTCTAGCAATAGGTTAATAGCTAGCGCTAGCAGCTGCTACCCTAGATAGATAAGCTCGATCTCTACCTCCGTTAGCCTCCAGAGGCTATAGCGGATCCCGTATATTAGTAGAGAGAGTATATAGATACCTACCTAGACCTATCCCGGCTTGCTATCGACGTCTTCGCTATGCTAGTAATAGCAGCAGACTGCGAGAGGGCGTTTAGTACTGCTAAGTTAAGCCTTACTTCGCAGTGTTACGGTCAGCTATCCGACAGTAGGGTCTGCTAACAGAAGTTGGGGATTAAGACGTAGTAATAGTATACGGGGTCGTGGTTATAGGCTAATAGTAGATCAGGTCTTCAGAGACTAAGGTAATTAGTCTTAGGCTTAATAAGTAATTTGCAATAAAGGTAAGCTGAGAGTATCTATAAGGATAAATATAAAGTTAATTGCTAAAGAGCTATAGAAGTCTAACCTTGAGCTAGGCTTAAGTTATACTATATATAAGTCCTAAATAATTCCTTATCTTATTACTAATCGCTAGTTAGGTACTACTAAGCGCTTAGTAATTATTAGTAATTGCTTAGTAGGTCTTACTAAGCGCTTAGTGATCTATACTATCTGCTTAGTCTTATCTTATTATTATGTAACTTATACTATAGTTCTTCCGTTCCGAGTGAGTCCCTATTATTTCTATAATCCTATAGTATAAATATCCTATCCTAGCTGTCCGATGCCTAAGTGGGTTAGTCGACTATTATCCTTGCATAACGGGTTGTAATATTAGGTCCCCTCTCTAAAGGTCTTATCCTCAAGACCTAGTATAAGTAGGTTATTAGTCCTAGGTTAGGGCTCTGTTAATTATGCTTCTTGATTTCTTTATAATGCTAATACTATATTAGGTTACGTTACTAATAATCCTGCGATTTCTACGCTTTGTTATTGTTATTATTCTCTTAATATTACTAAGAACGGTTTTGAAGTCATACCTTATTATTACTATTATTCTAAAGGCTTATATTATAAAATATTACCTGGTTCGCTAGTCTGCAGGGAGTGTATTGCTATGGGTAGTACTCGTTATTCTTATAATGCTTCTAATAATACGATTTGTTAATATAGGTTTATTTCTTATGTAATTTCTTTGTTCTTTGCTGATTTATTATAGTAGAATAATTAATAGTAGAATCTCGTTATTTAGATAATAAGGAGGAAGGAGCTAAAGAGTTATTTTAGAAAAGAATAGAAGTGCTATAAAAGGTATAGGCTAAAGTAAATAAGGTTCTTACTAAATTAGATCGTATTTATAAAGCGAAGCGGATAGTTTTTAAGAAAGGTTATAAGGAGATATTAATAATAGCTAAGGAAGGCGAGTCGTCTAGGAATCCTTCTTCAGGGTCTCCTATAGTTCAGGAGGTATAGTTAATAGGTAGTTTTAGTATAGTTAACTTTAATATTATTCTAGGTGACTAGAATCCTAGTACTTCTAATTTCTTATCGGGGAAGTTCTAGTTTTCTATTAGCATTCCTAACCGAATAAACGGTTTCTTTTGCCTTAGTTAGTCTGCTTCTATTAGTAACTTTATGAAGCGATATAGGTATCTTATTTATAGGTAGTTATTAGTTTTTATTAGAAGTAGTATCGTTAGTGCTGCTAGTATTTCCCGTTCTTGATGTTATTGCTAGTAGGTTATAAGTTCGTCTTTTGCATTAGTGATATTCTTAGCTGATTCCTATATATCGTTTTTATAACTATATCCTTTCTACTTAATAAGATATTAGTATCTATCTGGTTCGTCTAGGTAATCGAGGATCTATTCGACTTTATACTCTGGTTTATTATCTTCTATAATAATAAGGTTATTTATTTATAATCCTCGTAGGGCTAGTTCAAGTAATAAGATATAGAATACTAGGTAATACTTTATAGTTTCTAGGAGTTTAAGCTCGTAGTTAACTAGTGAAATTACTTATGAAATTTTAAAAGGTCTGAGTTTTTTATAGTTAAGTTTATTACTTAGTCGTTTTATTTTAATATTTCGCTATATAAGATAGGCGCTATCTCCCTCTTTTAAGGTTAGTCCCTTAATCCTTTATTAGTTACTAAAACATGCTATTCGTTATTATATAAATTCGAGTTCTTTATATATATTTTCTTAGATATCCTTGATTTATTATACTAAGGCGACAGCTCTTATTATAGCTAGGCCTATCCGGGGTTCTCTATAAGCGGTTAGTTCGAATCTATAGTTGAGGTAGAAGGGGGATTCCTTAGTACTTTCTCTAATTATGCTATTATATATAAATTAGGCGACTAGGAGTAATATAACCTAATTATCTTAGTTATAATTAATATAAGCGCGGAGATAGGTTTCAAGGATTTAGTTAATCCGTTCTATTTATCTATCGGTCTATAGGTGAAATATAGTAGATATTACTTACTTAATACCGAGTTATAATATAATTAAGTTCTAAAACTTAGAGGTGAAGATCTTATCTCTATCTAATACGATTTCCTTAGGTATACTATAATTAGCTATAATATACTTAATAAAGGTATAGGCGTATTCTTCGGCATTACTTGCTTCCTTATGCGGGATGAAGTAGGCGTATTTAATAAGTCGGTCTATGATAATAAGAACGCTATTAAAGTATACTTTTATAAGGGGTTCTTAAGACTTCAGTAGTTTAATAATAAAGTCGAGGGATATAGATTGCTAGGCTGTTTATAGCATAGGCAAAGGTTATAGCATGCTATATAGCTAGTATCGAGTAGGTTTGCTTTTGAGGCAGACTTCATAGTTTCTAATTGCCTTTGCTATATGTTCTCTGCTAATCGTTCCTTTATATCGTTATTATAGTTATTTCTAGGTTTTCGTGATTCCTTAGTAGCTATATATAGGATAGGCATAAAACTCTATAATTACTTCGTTATTTAGTTTACTAGTCGGGCTAGTACTAGATCGTCCAGCTATTATTAAGAGTTTAGTTGCTAGCACTAGGTCTCTATTATCATTTCCTTTGAGGATTACCTAGGTTTCTTCTAGTACTAGGACGTTATAGTCTAGTTATTAGATAAGAGCGTTAGCTCTGCTATTATCTAATCCTTTATAATAGATAATCTGAAAATTACACTCTAATAAGAATTCTAACTATCTAACTTATTATTTATTTAATACTTTCGAGGTAGTAAAGTGCGAAAGGTTCTTATAGTCTGAGTATATAAGTACTTTATAGATAGTTCCTAAGAGTTCGGGTCTCTATTCCTTAAAGGCTTTAATAATTACTATAAGTTCCTTATTATAGATCTAGTAGTTAAGTTCAGGTCTATAAGGTTTGCGAGAGAAGAAGGTATATAGGTATAGTTATCCTTCTAAGTCTTATTAGGATAGTTATGCTCCGATTATATAGTTAGATATATCTAGTTCTACTTCGAATTATTTTATTAGATCTAGAATAATTAGGACGGGTTTACTAGCGATAAGGTCCTTAATCTTCTGAAATGCTATCTATTATAGTTCTTCTTATATAAAAGGGGTATCTTTATAGCTAAGGCTAGTAAGAGCTATATTAATCTTGCTATAATCTTTGATAAATTTCTAATAAAAGTTAATAAATCCTAGGAATCCTTAGACTTCCTTAAGATTATTAGGTGCTAGCTATTTGTTAATAGCTTTGACTTTATTTTCTAATATATAGACTTTTCTAGGGGTAATAGTAAATCCGAGGTATTCTACCTTCTAGGTATAGAATTCGCTCTTTTCTGTTTTAAGTAGGAGTTTAGCTTCCTAAAGAGCTTATAGGATATGATATACGTCTTCCTTATATTTCTTAAGTATTAGCGAGAAGATAAGAATATTATTAAGGTAAACTACTATATAAATATCGATATATTTATATAAGATATAGTTAATTATATTTTAGAAAGTTATAAGGGTGTTAGTAAGACCGAATAATATAATGAGGTATTTGAAATATCCTTTCTATATTCTAAAGGCGGTCTTCTATTCTTCTCCCTATTTTATTCTAATTAGGTTATAGGCTCTTTTGAAGTTAAGAGCTATAAACTAGTTAGCTCTATAGAGGAGTCGTCTTATTTCGTTAATAAGTAGTAGCAGGTAGCGATTCTTGATTATTATTTTATTAAGTATATAATAGTCGACGCATAGTTATAGTTTTCTATTCTTCTTTAGTATAAACAGGATTAGGCTTCCTACTAGTAATATCGAAGGTCTAATATAACCTTTCTTTAGGTTTTCTTCGAAGTACTAGTCTAGGGCTTCTATTTCTATTAGATTAAGTCTATAGATCTTATTAAATCGTGGTTCCTTCCCTTCCTTAAGGGGGATTTTATAGTTAAAACTAGTATATTTAGGTAGTCTAGTTTCTAACTTAGCTATAAAGAGTTTCTTATAAACTCTATATTCTTCTAGGATAGATAGAAGTAGATCGTTCCTTTATTCGAGATCTATTATTATTAGTAGTTATAATATAGCTTCTTTCGCCTTAAGGTAGTAGATATATTATTTTGCTATTCCTTATTATATCGATTTATTTAAGGCCTGAATTTAATAGGGCTGCTCAGGGACTAAACCATCGTAGTCCTAATAGAGTTAGCCTTTTCTCTAATCTATCTATAGGTTATTTATTTATAGCTAGGGTAGTCCTAGCACTATATTATATATTCCTATATTAGTAATATCTAATTAGATTCTTTCTTTCTAATCTAGATAGCTTATCTCGAGGGGCGTAGTCTCGTTATAGATAGTACCTCCTTCGTACTTGAATTCTTCTCCTTCTGCTATATATAGGCGGTATAGTCGTTCTTTTCCTCCCTATTATACTTTTAGCTTATTAATAGCTCGGGGGGTAATATAGTTAGCTTTAGCTCTGCTATTAATTAATGCGAGCGTTATTTGCTAGTTAATAGTAACTTCTAGCTCGATATTATCCTTATATCCTTATGATATCTAGTAGATAGATCTTTTGCCTATTACTTATTATAATCCTTCTTTAGTAAGCAAGTCTAGTTTTTTAACTACTTAAATAATCTAGGGTAAGTAATCTGTTTTCCTTCCTATCTTACCTTCGTAAGGCTATTTTTATAGATCCTAACCTATAGAGGTCTAGGTCTATTCTTTGCAATTCTCTAGGCACGTGCTTTTTTTTAATAGTATACTTAATACTTATCTTATTAATATTTATCCTACTTTATTATATTATTATATTAATATCTTATAGGAAATTACGTGCTAAGTCTGAAGATTATAAGGTTATCTTCGAATAATACTATAATCTATCTAACTATAATAGATATCGAGTAGACTTCCCGAATAGGTTTGTTATTATATCTTCTAGGGTAGAATTAGTAATTATGCTTTTCTCTTATATATTCTTTATACTTATTATAAAAGTATTAAGGCTAGAAGAGGGTTTAGTAGAGTTAGTAGTTGCTTCTTAGTGCGAGGTAGTCTCCTATATATAATTTGGGAACGTGGTTCCGCTCTCGCTAGTTTGCTATAATACTATAGAAGTATTATTATTACTAGTCTCGAAATATATTTACTTCTTAATACTATAGAAGTTGCTTAGTCTCGTCTTCTTAATTATTAGATTCCTCTTTAGAGCTAGAGTTATCTATACTAGGGGCATGCCTATAGGTAATCTCTTCTTAAGTATATTATTTAGTAATATTACGAGGTTTATCTAAGTTATAAGGTAAACTTTCGTCTTCTCTGAAAGTTTGGCTGCTAGTTATATTAAGAAGTTATTATTCTATTAGCAGGTTATACTAATATTCTAGTTCTTCCTTAGATTCTTCTTCGACTTATTTTTTAAGTTCTTAGTTAATTTATTCGATCTAAGCGGGGTTTCTATATGCGTTCTTTCGTTATTCTATATATATAAGTATAACTTTTAGTTATCTTTCTTATATAGGGTTATAAGGTTTATCTTAGATTCGTTCTAGATATATAAGTTTAGCTAACTAAAAGTATGCGAGTTTTTATTTATTATCGTTTTCTAGTTCCTAGTTATATATAGTAGGGGATATACTAACGGGTTTAAGTTATTAGATTTATAATATCTTATTAAGCTATTCTCTAGGCTTTCTTACTATTTTGCTATTATTAATATATATTATTACTAGAGTCTTAGGATAAGTATCCGAGGCGGTTACGTCGTATCCAGATTATCCGGAGTTATTATCCCTTAGGTAGGAGCCTAATATTTCTTTATCTTCGAGATAGATTCGATAGTTATTATTATAGCACCCGGTTTATAATAGCGACGCATAGGGGGCTTTTGAGATCGTGTTAACTTGTCGTAGCCTTTTTATTACAGGCTTCTAAGGAAGCTTCTTAGGTTATTAGTAATCTTTAGCGATATAACCTTGCTTATTATAGTTATAGCATTTGGGGTTCTAGGGCTTCTTATCGTTAGGCTTAGTTATTATACTAAGATCTATAGGTCTACTATGTTATCTATAGGCAGTACTTTATTAGGTGTTATTCTAGTTATTATAGGGCTTGTTATCGTTTCGTTAATTTTCAAACTTATATTGAGGCTGCTACTAGTACTTATATCCTAAGTTAGGTCCTTGTCGTTTCTCGCCTTTTTCCTTATAATATTTAAATAACTAGTTATTAATCTTAATCGTAAGATTAGTATACTAGAGGAAGTTATTAGGGCGGTTAACCTTAATAATCTCATCTTTAACTTTATCCTTAAGTCCTTAGTAGAATATAAAGATCTTAGTTTCCTTAGTGAGGTTGAGTTAAATACTTAGTTATCTAAAGGTAGTAGCGAATTCTTTAGCAGATTTAGTTTATTAGAGTTGCAATAGCTTATGCTTAGCTTATTGCTTCTTATTAGGGTCCTGAAAGAGCGAGCGGAAAGCGTCTTCAAATCCTTAGAAACTACTATATATATTATAAGTCTCTATAGAGCATTTATCCAGGGTTTTATACTTAAGGAATTCTTCTTAGATAGGTTTAAACTATTTAAGGGCTCGTCCTCTAAGGTAGGTAGCTATATAGACTACCTTTTTAGTTTAACTAGTGAAATCGCTATAGTAGAAATTCTAATAGTTCTTAACTTAAATTAGGAATCCTTTGAGATATCCGGGGGTGCTATTATAGGTTATTAGGGGACTAAGCTTAAGCTTCTATTATCCTCTAGTAGGGGTTATAATAATATTAGTAGTAGTATATAGGGTTCTAATTTCCTTCTAGAGTTCTTTAATATTAGTATTGCCGTTCTATCCTCTTAGATAGATAACTTCGTTTTCTAGGTTTATAATATATTAAGGGCTATTTCCTAGATATTATATTATTCTTTTGAGGCTCTAGAGTTCTATAGCGGTTTCGTGATATATAGTCTAGATTTTAGCAACGTTATTATCTCCTTTCTTAACTCTAGTTCGGAGTTAGTTATAAGTATCTTTCTTTAGGGTTACCTCGTTATTAGAGTCTATAGCTATAGGGGCTCCTTTAAGTTCTTTAGCTAAGTTTTAGACTAGTTATTATAAAAAAGAGGAGGTTCTAGGAGTAGGTAACTTAGTAGAGGTGCGAGAAGATATCTTATTTATACTATTAGTAGTTTTAATAGTTAACTTATTAAATAGGAGCAATTAAAGTATTATAGTTAGCTATCTAATAGTAGGGTCTGCTAATAGAAATTAGGGATTGAGATATAGTAATAGTATACGGGGTCGTAGTTATAGGCTGATAGTAGATCAGGTCTTTAGAGACTAAGGTGATTAGTCTTAGGCTTAATAAGTAATTCGTAATAAAAGTAAGCTAAGAGTATCTATAAGGATAAATATAAAGTTAATTGCTAAAGAGCTATAGAAATCTAACCTTAAGCCTGGCTTAAGTTATACTATATATAAGTCCTGAATAATTCCTTATCCTATTACTAATTACTAATTAGGTACTACTAAGCGCTTAGTAATTATTAGTAATCGCTTAGTAGGTCTTACTAAGCGCTTAGTAATCTATACTATCTACTCAGTCTTATCGTTACGTGACTTATATTATAGTTCTTCTATTCCGAGTGAGTCCCTATTATTTCTATAATCCTGTAGTATAAATATCCTATCCTAGCCGTCCGACGCCCAAGTGGGTCGGTCGACTGTTATCCTTGCATAACGGGTCGTAACACGCAGAGGCTTGCGATAATACTACCTACTATAGAGACTCTCTAACTAATGAAAAACTAGCTAAAGAGGGGGGTTATGATGCATTAGAATAGCTTCGGGCTACTGGGATTATTATAAGCCTCATTATAATATAGTTAGGGTTATCTAAAAGCAAATTGCTAGATAATAAAGAGAGTATTAAATTATATATTTTCGTTACGGATTGATCGAGATATTTAGCAATATATAAAAATATAATCATCGTGGCGAGGGTTAAAATGCATCGAAAGTGCTGTTTCGGAAGTGGGGGTGTTTCGGAAGTTGGGGTGGGGTCTTAGTTCAAGAGATCGGTCAATTCTTATGAGCGCACCAAAGTATCTGGCCCCCCCCCCCCGAAGCTCACAACCGGATGCTAACATAGCCAAGACTAGAATCGCAGATGGCCTGACACCACGCCGAATGTTGTGGCACGTCATCTCTATGAATCTGCTGTGCATAAGGTAAGTTTACGGGTGACGCTTTTATCCTTGGGCGAGGTCGAGAGTGCTGGGCGCAGGGATTCGCCACAGCCAGGTTTAAATATCCATAGAGTGTTAAACTAGGGAGCGTTAACTTGCGTGCAATCAGTCAAGTCGGGATAGGATAATTCGTGCCCTTCGGTATTAGATGGTGTTAAATAACTTAATAATAAATGCCTGAGCTAGTGATTATTGCTACGGCACCCAACGGCGGGGTTTAGGGCTCAGGGGACCATTATTCTCTGCGGTGCACCGGCTGGCCGGATTCCATTCCTGGACCAATCAAACTCAGACTTTTGCACTAAAATCTGGACTTAATTAGGTCCAGCCACAGCGCCACAGCGTTTGGTCGAGTGCCACACCTGAATGCGCCTAACGGTCCATCTTCAGATATATCTCCAGCCACATCGTTAGCCACATCCCAGTCTTTAATAACAAGTGCCTGAACTTATTAACCACATTATCCACCAAGCAGAAAATATCAAAGGCCTCTATATTCAGTCTAGGCTAGCTCTCAGCACTCCAGCGTCGCTCCAACTATCCTCAAACGAATTTTTATCTTCGGAATAAACCCATCAAGCGTTGCATCGGCCTTAGCCTGCCTCGAGCTCCGACAAATATCTCGACTTCTGTGGCGCACCTGCAGATATGCAGGCGGACCATGCATGCACCACCAGTGGCTGTTAAAGAGCATAAAGCGCCAGCAATTTCATCTGCCGGAGATAATGCGGTTGACAATTGATCTTAATGCATCCTTGACTTGAGAGATATATAAGCCGGTCGTCAGTGCTTTTGCTATTAGCGTAACTACCTTAATGATGCATGCTGGAGGAAACATTGAGAATGCGACAGCTGGGGAAGCGGAAGCCTCTGGAGTGGGAGCTTTTGAGTTAATGCTTGTGGGTCCCAAGTCCAAAAACGCCCACAATAGTGGGAGCTTTTAGAAGAAGTAGGCACTATGGGAGTTTTTGAGTGGGAGGTTGTGGGTAGGAGCTTCCACGTCTGGAGTAGGAGCTCCTACTCAGAAAACGCTTCCATGTGACTCACTCAAAAGCTCCTGCTACTATGGGAGTTTTTGAGACCACGTGGACAGCGCCTGGGCTGGCTTCAGTGGGCAAGTCCAATCTTGCCTAATTTAGTATTCACAATAATATCATTTGTGGCGCAGCCCCTGTACCTCCACTTCACTTTACCCACGGTACGCCACCAGGATTCAGCAAGCCATTACATCACGCACTTGCCTCACAGCCTGCCGCTTCCAACCTCCATTCCAATCGGGATTTCTCCTCGCATCCCAAAAGACGAATACATCTGGTCCTGGGCCCCGAGCGCCAAGACCCATCTTGCGCCGGTCCGTACACACCAGTCTCAATCACGCACGAAAGCGCTTGTCACGAGCCAGGATAATATCGCAGGGAAAAGGGCTTATCAGGCTATCCTGGGGAAGTCCGTAGAAGTTTGGAGAAACGGGGTGGGGTACTAGGTGGCCCCCTAGATAAGTCCTCTAGCCCTCACGCACCCTCATATAATAGGTTAGAGGGCTAGAGAAGAATATTTAACCTTAGTTATACCTAGTTATACTAACTCTCTTATTCTATACTATACCCTTTATAATATATTCTTCTCTTATACCTATACTAATAGTGATATAGACTATTACAGTAGTATAATATATAATAATATTATACCTACTTATAAGCCTACTAGGAAAGTAAATATAGTATTACCTTTAGGATCCCCTATTACATAGGAGCTATTAAATAGCTAAACTTAGGATAAAATACCTACTAAATAGAATAATAATAAGGGTAATAGTAAAGAACTAAGGAGTTAGAACTGAGGAGTTAATTAATAGAGGCTAAATTAGATTAGCTTATTAAAAAAGAAGAAAAGAAGGGTTAACTAAAGTATAAATAAGAATATCTTAAGGCCTTAAGAGCTAGCTAATTATCAACTTTAATAAGTAACCCTATTACTTATTAAGTAGTTATTAATAGTAACCCTAAGGTAAAGAAGTATTAGTTAGAACTTTAGGGGAAGCACCTCCTAATACTTAAGTATAAAAGGGATATCTAGACTAATTTTAATTAATTTATATTTAATCTCAACGCGCGATTTAAAATAAGTAAGATTATATTAAACCTTAAGATAGTACTATTTACTACTAGATATCTAGAGAGATTAGTAGTAAATTAATACACCTTATACCTTTCTATTGATTATAATAATAAAGTAAAGGATATTACTTAGGTAATAATAAAAGACTAATCAATTAATAGCATAGCTAATATAGGGTCTAGGACCCTTAGTATATAAACCTAGCTTGAATAAGTGTATTAATAACTAGGATAATTATACTAGAGCTTTTTTAATTATTATAAAGCGATTAAAGTAGAGAGCACCTACTAATAACTAGAAGAGATCTAGGTAGCTAATATAATAGCTAGGCTACACCCTGAGGTCTAATATTATATTATGGCAAATAGATTGCTAAAATTATAGCTTAGCCTTAATATAGCGTATAGGAAAACTAAACTTATAGTTAATATATAAGTATATAAGGCGCTAGTAAGGGACTTGGGGACTAATAATAAGGAATAATAACTAGAGAGCCAAACTACTAATCTAGAGGGATAAACCGAGGCTATAAGAGGGGATTATAGTAATACTAATAACTACTAGGAGGATGCTAAGGACTTGCTATAAGATACTAAGAAGGAAATTATCGATTATAGTTATAAAAGAAAAGGCTATATTATACTAAGATACCTATATTATGAGAAGTATATCTACTCCTACTATAAAGGCAAACCGTACCCTAGCAAATGCCTAGAGGAGGACTAGGTAGTAATATAAGTAGTTTAATAGGAAATTAATTAGCTATATTATATTAAAGTAATACTATAGGTCTAAGTTATAAGTAGCTAGAAGACTAATACTATGTTTATTACCTATAGAGCTAATAAGAATATTATAAATTAGAGGATTATAGCCAATACCTAACTAGAGGCTAATAAGTTAGAACCTATTAGGGGAATATAAGCATCTAAGGGACCTAACTATAGTATATAGAAGTTAGTAACCTAAATAACTAATAGTATAAGTATCTAGCGGATAGTTTTGTATAACCTTAGGATTAGTAATAATAATAGCTATAATACTATCCTAGGGATCCCTTAGTATATAATAGAGTGCCCTAACCTTAATTAGAAGGAGTTAAGCTAGACCTTTCCCCTATATAAGAAGAGTATTCGCCCTATTATAATTATAAAGAAGCTTGGGTATATTAAAAATAAAGTAAGAGTAATACTTATAGAAGTATTATAAATTAACTGGATATTAACTACTAATTACCCAGAGGATATCTAGGAGCCTAGCTATACTAAAGAGATTAAGATTAATATCCTATTAGAATACTAGGACTTTAAGAAGGTATTTAATTATAACTTAATAGGGAACATACTAGAGTTTAGAACTACTAGGGCTACTTTATTAACCTATAGCCTAGGACTACGCCCCTATTTAGATCTATATACCTACTAGCTAAGAAGGAGTTAGAGGAGTTAATAGACTATATCTATAAGGTCCTATAAAAGGGATAGATTTACTTATTAATAGGTCTAGTAGGGGTGCTAATCCTATTTATCCTAAAAAATAGAGGTAAGTTGAAGTTATATATAGATTATTAGGGACTTAACTATATAACTATCAGGAACTATACCCCTGTCCCCCTAATTAATAGAATCCTTAATTAGCTCTCTTAAGTAAAGTACTTTACTAAACTTAACCTTAAGGATACTTACTACTAGGTAAGGATCTAGATGGGAGATAAGTAGAAGATAGTATTCTATATATAATATAGCTACTATAAATACTATATTATACTATTTAGGCTGATTAACATACTTACTACCTACTAGGTTTTTATTAATGAGTTACTTATAGGCCTAGATAATACTATTAATATTATATATTTATATAATATCTTAATATTCACTAATAACATAGACTCTTGTATAGAGGTAGTAAGATAGGTATTTACCTAGTTAGAAGCTAATAGCCTCTATATAAACCCTGATAAGTATGAATTCTATAAGGAATAGATCGACTTTCTTAGGTTCGTAGTTTTAGTAAATAGTATTACTATAGAATAAGAGAGAGTCTAAGTAATCGCTTAGTAGCTAGTACCTATTATAATATAATAAATTTAGTAATTTCTAGGCTTTAGAGGGTTCTATAGGAGATTTACTAAGAATTATTCTAAGATCTATAGCTTTCTTACTAATTAACTTACTAATATAGCTAAGATATAACTAGTAATAACTAGTAAGGTACTAGTTACCTTCTATTAGCTCAACGCTTTATTTATAGAGGTACCTATTTTACGATACTTTAACCCCATACTCCTAATTCATATTAAAACTAATATATCAGACTTTATAATAGGGGTAATATTAAGCTAGTTAGAAGGGGATATATAGAGACTAGTAGTATTTATATCTTAGACGTTTAACAGCATATAATTATAATATAGCATATTAGAGGTAGAGCTACTAGCTATTAGGGAGGTAGTAGTAAGGTAGTAGTTTAACTTACTTTGCTCCTAGGATTATATCTAATTTATTACTAACTACTTAGGTTACTAGTACCTCGCTAATAAGAAGATACTTAGTAGCAATTAGGCTTAGCTATTATAAGACCTATTAATATTTAACTTTGAAATTAAATACTAAGTTATTATAACCTAGCTGATAGCCTCTTATAAAGAGCTAACTATACCCCTAGGGATATAGAGATTAATAAAGCTAGAGACTCGCTCTTATAAGACATTTTATAATACTTTAATAACGCTATTATTTAGAGGGTAGGTATTAGGTAGTAATAGGATACTTAACTACTAAATACCTCCTGTCACAAAAGGGTGCGGTGCAGAATGACAGAGTCAGTATATAGGTATCCAAGGTTGAATATTCATTCTTCTCTAGCCCTCTAGTCTACTGCATGAGGGTGTATGAGGGCTAGAGGACCTATCTAGGGAGCTACCTAGTGCTCCCTCTCTATAGACTTCCCTAGGATAGTCTATTACCTAAGGAGCTACCTAATATTCCCTTTCTATAGACTTCCCTAGGATAGTCTAATAAGCCCTTTTCCCTATGATCTTATCCCAGCTTATGATATAATCCCCCCTCTCTAAACTAGTCTATCCTTAGACTAGGCTACTTAGTAGTTATCGAGAGGGTACCTAGTGCCTATAGATAAGCCTTCCTAGTTCCTAGTTCCTATAGGTCTAGAATTTAGTATCCCTTATTCTAGCTATATAACTATTCCTTAGATAGCTAGGTAGCTTAGAGGAGTAGTTAGGTAGTAGTAGGATACCTATCCTCTACCCTAGTAACTCGTATAGCTCTATAGCTAGATATTTAGGGAATTTATAGCTCAGAGGAGCTTAGAGGAGTAGTTAGCTAGTAGTAGAGTACCCTAGCTACTCTTATGGCTCTCTATCTAAAAGGTGCTCAGAGGAGCTTAGAGGAGCAGTTAGCTAGTAGTAGGGCACCTATCCTCTACCCTAGCTATTCTCATAGCTCTCTATCTAAAAGGTCTAAGACTACCTAGTAGTTATCTTGATACCTATAGCTAAGTTCCCTTTTAAGGGTTATTCCTTCTTTCGCAGGGTTATACTAAAACGTATTATTATTCAGGCTTATTTTTATTACTTTGAGTTCGCCCTCTGAAATATTATATTATCCACTTATTATTATATTTTTAGTGCTTTTATAGGGGTAATAAAGATATTCTCCTTCTAGGGGTAAAGGAGGTTATTATTATAGTATAGGGAGTTACTAGTAGTTATCTAGTAGTTACCTAGTGCCTCCCTATCCGTAGTAGGGTTAAATAAACTTAAATAATATAATGATCTTGGGATTATCTTCTTTTTAGCTATATAAAAAGCTAATTTTAGTCTTAAGTTAAAAAGTATAAATATCATTTGAAATTCCGCCCTGCTAAAATCTCTTCTTCTTACTTCTTTAGATTTATAATACTAATAAGTTACTATTAGTCTCTCGCTCCCTTATTACTAACTTTATCATAATTATTATATAATAATCCTATTATTATATATTCTGCTATTACTAATACTGCTCCCTTTCCTGCTAATATACTAGATGCCTCCTATATCCATATAGCGGGTAAGCTCTAGGTATGCTCCTAATACTGCTACCTCCTAGCATAGGAAAAGTAGGAGCTGCATAAGGATAATATCCCTGAGATTAAGCTCCTTGCAAGCTTAATTAAATTCTCTGAGAGTAATAGTAAATGCCTAGTTCTTAACTACTACTTATTTAGTGCTTTACTAGATTTAGATTCTAAATTTATTACTAATTTATATAATTTTAGATACTTTTACTAAATATAAATATTATACTAAAATAGGTAAAAAAAAGCTTATATTAATATAAGTTTTACGTATCATTTTCTAGTCCTTAGCTACTAACTCTCTATAGCTCACTTATCATATAATAGGCGCTACTAATAAGCTTAATCAGCTTATAGATAAGGGTAGTTCTAAGCCTAATATTTAGGCCTAGTATACTAAGAATAAGGTAGGTTATCTAGTACCTCTCTAGTATCTAACTACTAGTTTCTAATTATATATCCTAGGAGATTCTTGCTACCTAGGTTATAGTAAAAAAGGCCCTCTAGGCTAAAAAGAATAATACTAATATTATATTTAAGAAGCATAAGGCTAAGGAGGTAGAGGTCTCTATAGAGATAGAGGACTACTAGGTAGCTACTTTAGAAGAAACTACTACTTATTAGTAGTACCTCTCTAAGGAGGTAGAAAAGTAGACTAAGTTATTATATAAGTAGTATAAGGAGCTTTGCTACTACTACTTACAAATAGAGCAGTTTGCTAAGAGATAGGCAGAGGCATAGGAGCTATAAGCTGCATACGCCCAGGAGTTGCTTAACTCCTATAATAAAGTTATAAGTTTATATAAGCCCTACTAGTGCCTTACTAGTGCTTATCTAGTTATTCCTAATATATTTCAGAACTATGAAGCTATTGCTGCTATATTTAGTAGTAAGGATAATACCTCTAAGGAGATAGATGCTAGTATCTAGGGGATTTAAAATTTTTAGGAGCGCCCCTAGTAAGCTGCTAATAACCTCTAGGTAGTGTTTAGTTACCTTTAGGCATTTTTCTTATCTCTTTCTGCCTTATTAGGGGCCTTTGGGCTAGTGAATTAAGATACCTAGCTAGCGTGCCCTATTTCTAACTACCTACTAGTTACCTATTGAATTATATAGAGATTATAATATTTCTGCTTATAATTAGGCTTTATAATTATTTTATAAATCCATAGATATATTACGTTGCAGATCCTATGAATTATCTAGTTTGCTATAGCCCTTCTATTTGATGAGGTACTAATAGTTTTATCTAGGGCCCCTATAGGTGATGATATGGTCTACTATATAGGTATTATTATTATTGTTAATTAGGATATCTCGTTATAAGATAGCTAAGCTAAAAAGGGCTCTAATTATATCGGCGTGAAAATCTTATGCATCTAGTAATTTTTATCTATCTAGAGATTATATGCTTATCCCTTATTAATTACCTATTAGATCCTAAATAGGCATAGATATTTATTAGAAACTTTATAAGAAGGCTGCCTCTACCTAATATTTTTAGTTAAAAGTAATACGAGGTCTCCTATAGTGAAAATAATAGGGGTCCTCCTCTAATTATAGAACTTGCGATATATTTGATTATACTTATAAAGTAACTTAGTAATAGCTAACGTCTAGGTAAGTAGACCCTGAATTCTCTTATATACTGCTAGGACTGCTAAGACCTTTTACTAGGGTCTAATATTATCAGGTCTATAGGGAGAATATCCTATTAGTAGCTTAGCAGGTGATATCTTAGTAGCCTTATAGTAGGAGTTATTATAAATATATTAAGCTAGGTTAAGCTGTATTGCCTAATTATCCTAGTTAATATCATAGAAAGCTTATAAAAAGTGCTTAATACTCTGATTTTAGTATTCTATTTAGCTACTAGTCCAGGGGTAAAAGGTAGTACTGAGTTTCCTCTTAATAACTAGCAGGTAGTATACTTTAGACTAAGGATTACTAGTAAATAGCAATCCTTAATTAGATATAATAGCTTCTAGGAGCCTAAATATAAGGAGGATTTATTTAGTAAGTAGCATGGCTAACCTACTAGCTATAAGTAACTCCCTAGTAGGGATATATAGGGAGTATTTCATAAATCGGTTAATAATAATAAGAATGCTATTATAAGGTTTATTTCCCGTTATTTATAATAGCAGTAGTTTAATAATAAAGTTACTTAATATTTATTAAAAGGGCTAGGTAGGTACTAGTAGGGGTGTAAGTTCGCTATATAAGAGGTAGTATTTGTTTTATATGCTAATATATTATATACATCTTAATATATTCCTTTGTATTGCTCTTCTCTATATTCTGGAAAAACGACTTTCTGATCCTTTTTAGTATCTTAGTAACCCCCTAGTAACTTCTAAATAGTTTATTATAGAATGCGCTAAGGACTTCGTTCTAAACTAGGTAGGTATTAGGGATATATCAACCCCCTTAGTATCTTAGGGTACTAGAGGTATCTAGTAACTACTATATCCCTCGTTATTCCTACTCCTTATTAATATAAAAGGGGTCTCTCTATTACACTTCCTTAACTTAGTCCTAAAGCGAGGGTATAAGTTATTCTAGGGAGGTATTTAATATTTAAGCACCCTGTTATTACCTAGTGCCTACCCTCTAGATAGTAGCCTCGTTGAAGTATTATAGAAAGTCTTATAAGAGCGAGTCTCTAGCTTCCTTAATCTCTATATCCTCAAGGGTATAATTAGGTCTTTATAAGAGGCTATTAGCTAGGTTATAGTAACTAGGGTAGTATTTGATTCTAAAGTTAAATATTAATAGGTCCTATAATAGCTATGCCTAATGGCTGCTAAGCATCTTCTTATTAGCAAGGTAACCTAGGTAGCTTGTAATAAATTCGATATAGTGCTAAGAGTAAAGCAAGTAATGCTACTACCTTACTGCTACCTCCCTGATAGCTAGTAGCTCTGCCTCTAGGGTGCTATACTATAGTTATATGCTCTTAAGCTTCTAAGATATAAATACTACTAGTTTCTATATATCCCCCTCTAACTAGCTTAATATTACCCCTATTATAAAGTCTAATATATTAGTTTTAATATGAACTAGGAGTATGGGGTTAAAGTAGCGTAAAATAGGTACCTCTATAAATAGAGCGTAGAGCTAATAGAAGGCAACTAATACCTTACTAGTTATTACTGGTTATACCTTAGCTATATTAGCAAGTTAATTAGTAAGTAAGCTATAGATTTTAGAATAATTCTTAATAAATCTCCTATAGAACCCTATAAATCCTATGAATTACTAAACTTATTATATTATAATAGGTACTAGCTAATTAGCGATTACCTAGACTCTCTCTTGTTCTATAGTAATACTATCTATTAAAACCACGAACCTAAGAAAGTCGATCTATTCCTTATAGAATTTGCACTTATCAGGGTTTATATAGAGGCTATTAGCTTCTAACCAGGTGAGTACCTGCCTTATTACCTCTATATAGGAGTCCATATTATTAGTAAATATTAAGATATTATCTAAATATATAATATAGATAATATTAACCAGGCCTATAAGTAACTTATTAATAAATATATAGAAGGTAGCAGGTGTATTAACGAGCCTAAATAGCATAATATAGTATTTATAGTAGCTATATTATATATAGAATACTATCTTCAACTTATCTCCCACCTAGATCCTTACCTAGTAGTAAGTATCTTTAAGGTTAAGTTTAGTAAAGTGATTTCCTTAGGAGAGCTAATTAAGGATTTTATTAATTAGGGGGTGAGGGGTATAGTTCTTAGTAGTTACTTAGTTAAATCCCTAGTAGTCTATATATACCCTTAACTTACCTCCCTTCTTTAGAATAAATAGGATTAGCACCCCTACTAAACTTATTAATAGGTAAATCTACCCCTTCTATAGGGCCTTATAGATATAATCCCTTAACTCCTCTAACTCCTTTTCAGCTAGTAGGTATATTAGTTTAAACAGGGGCTTAGTCCTAGGCTCTAGGTTAATAGGGTAGCTCTTAATGATTATAAACTCTAGTATAGTCCCTGCTAGGTTAATATCACATACCTTCTCAAAGTCCTAGTACTCTAGTAGGATATTTATTTTAGTCTCCCTAGTATCCTTAGGCTCCTTAGTATGCTCTAGGTTCGTAGTAGCTAATATCTAATTAACCTATAGTATGCCTATAAGTACTACTGTTGCTTCGTTTTTAATATGGCTAAGCTCCTTTCTAGTTATAATAGGGTGAATACCCTTCTCGCATAGGGGAAAGGTCTGGCCTAACTCCCTCTAATTAAGCTTAGAGCACTCTACTATATACTAAGGGATCCCTAGGATAGTATTATAGCTATTACTATTACTAGTTCTAAAGTTATATAAAGCTGTCCGCTAGATGCCTATATTCCTCTTATAGGTTCTAACTTATTAGCCTCTAGTTAGTTATTAGTTATAGCCCTCTAGTCTATAATATTTTTATTAGCTCTATAATTAATAATCGCGGTACTAGCCTTCTAGCTACCTATAACTTAGATCTATATTATTATTTTAAAGCAACGTGGCTAGTTGCTATCCTACTAAACTACTCATATAGCTACTTAGTCCTCCTCTACTTATTTGCTAGGATGTAAGGGACTGGATACCCAGACCGGAGAAGCTGGAGACGCCTCAGCTAGTATAAGCCAAAATGATAGAGAGGCCTATAGGTTTAGGGCATAGAACTCTTATAGCAAAGACTTAGTAAATACTTACTAAAGGCTAGAAATAAAGGATCTTAGAAGAAGTAAGTAAAAGTAGTATTATAATACTAGTCCTACCTTTTAGGTGCTTCTACTATTAGTTTAACCTAACTATAGCTCTTAGCCCCTCAATACCTTTATAATTCTTTTGCTTCTACCTTACTTTAAGAAGGTTAGTAATAATAATAGTATTATATACCTAAGCAACGCCTATTAATTAGGCTAAGGAACCTACGCCTAATATTTGCTAAGAGCAGAGCGAAATAGCCTATATAAACCTATATAAGGAGGCTAACCCTAGCGAATAATTGGAGGATAATACGAGCTAATAAGTGGAGGTAAGAAGCTATGCTTTAAGCGAGGCTAGGGGCCCTAAAGAGAACAGGCTACCTATGCGAAATGCTCGCTATATAGATAATAAGTATATGCGTGAAAATAGGGAAAATAAGACCCCTTCCTATAGACTAGATAGTCTAATAAGCTAGATATCCATAGCTATAGCTAATAGGCTAGCCCAAGCTAGAGAGCTAGATAAAGCAACTAGCTAAGTGCTAAAATAATAGATTATAAGCTAATTACTATTATATTAAGCAACTAAGCTCCTGCTAAGCGATCGCCTAAGGTTCATAAAAAACCCCTAAATTGTAATATAGCGCGCCTTACTAGCGAAGCTACTATTATAATAAGAGAAGATTAGCTTCCTATAATTAAAGAGGCTTATAAGTATTACCTTAGCTGCTCTAATAGCTAGTATATCTAGTAGGCTTTGAGTGCAATAGAGTATATGTTATAAATATAATAGCGGAATTATTTGTAAATGCTTATAGATAAGCTAGGGAATTAGGTTAACCCTAAGTAGGAAGAATTTAGAATTTTTATAAGAGGGTAGCATATTATACCCGAGCTCTAAGAGTAGAATTATTATAATGCTTTAAGATAATACTATTAGAAGCATAATAAGAAACTAATTATATATTAGGCTTAATAGGAGTCTATTGACTAAGCACTTAGTAATGTAAGCATAAGTAATATAAAGGCATATACCTTCTTTTAGGGCCTCATTAGGACCCTGAAGGATAAACTCTTTAAGTAAGATATTAACTATACTAATATATTTTTATTACCCTATTTATATAGAGATTATAGGAGATTATAAAAGGGAGATATATAGGAATATCTACTAGCTATTCTAAGTTATAAAAGTAACTATACTTAGGCTCTCTAGACCGCTTTTATAAGAGCAGCTTATAACCCCCTAGGTTAATAGACTTAAGGGATTGCTACCTAGAGACCCTATCCTAGAACAACTACTTAGCAGACGCCTGCGCAATACCTAGCGCTAGTAATATATCCTCTAACTCCTAGGGACCCTCATGCTATAACTATAAGAAGTATAGCGATATCTCCCCTAACTATATTAAAACCTATATATAGCTAACGGGCAGTAACTAGAACCTAAACCTAAGATAAGGCGGGATAAGTGTAATTATAGCACCTTATATAACTAATACTAAAGGCTGAGGAAATAAGTAGGCATAGATATAACCCCGAGGGGCATTACGCTAGAAATCACCTCAGTCCTAGTAGTATAGACTATTAAGAGATAAATATTAGCGCTATAAGTATCTAGCAAGTTAAACTAGAGGTTAATATAGATACCTATATAGTAATAGATATTAAATAAGAAGATCTTATTAAGAGTCTCTAACTAAAGGAGGCTACTAGTATTATAGCCCCTGAATTAGTGGATTTCTAAGGAAGGCTTATGCTTATAGGTAAGGTCTACTAGCTTATATTCTTCCGTATAGATATTTAGGGGTATCTATAGAAGATTTGCTAGGCTTTTATTATAAGCCCTCGCCCTAAAGGAGCAGGAAATATCCTTCTATCTAATAACTTAATAGGATAGGAAGGTATCTATATAAATACCTATACCTATACCTAGTTATATAAACCCCTCTTACTTACTAAGCTAGAAGCAATTATCCAAGAGATTATAGAGAATAGCTAATAAGCTTATATTATATATCTAATAAGTACTATAAGCTTTAATAAGAAGGATATAGAGACCTTAGGCGAAGATTCGCTAGATAATAAGCAGGAGAAGAAGATTCCTAGGGAACTTTAAGACTTTGCTAACGTTTTTAATAAGGAGAATATAAAGAAAGTTCTAAGGCTAAAGGGAGTAGTATACTATATTAAACTAAAGCCTAGCAAGGAACCCCTATATAGACTTATATACCTTAGATTAGTAGAGTAGTTATAAATACTTACTAAGTATATTTAGGATATAGAGGCAGTAGGCTATATATACTACTTAACTAGCTCTATAGGAGCACTAGTATTATTTATACCTAAGAAGGATAGAAGCCTGCGACTATGCATAGATTATAAAGGATTGAAGAAAATTATAATAAAAAACCATTACCCTCTGCTACTAATTCGCAAGCTTTTAGATAGACTTGCTAGAGCAAAGTTCATTTCTAAGATTAATTTAAGCGAGGTATACTACTAAATTATAATTAATAAAGTAAATAGGTAGAAAATAGCGTTTAGAACGCGATATAGGCACTTTAAGTATACTATAAATCTATTTAGGCTTACGAATACCCTAGCAACCTTTTAGGTATATATTTATTAAATACTCGCTAGACTTTTAGATACTTGCTATATTATATACCTACATAATATTCTAATCTAATTAGATATAAGGAATAGCATACTAAGGACCTCTATACTATCCTATACTACCTAAGGGCTACTAAGCTATTTATAAAACTAAAGAAGTGCGACTTCTACTAGATAGAAGTGGATTATCTAGGGTTCTATATTACTTAAGATAGTATTAAGATAGACCTAGATAAAGTCTAAGTAGTTACTAAATAGCTAGTGCTAAAGTCTTTTAGAGATATCTAAGTATTCCTTAGCTTCTATAACTTTAATTATAGGTTTATTATAAGATATTCTTATATTATAGTCCTTATAAATAGCATGCTCAAGGGAACCTAGAATAGCATAAAGTTAGGAGCCTTCGCCTAGATAGGGGAGATATAGACCTTATTTGAGATACTTCAGAGAGTATTTACTAAAGCCCTAATACTAAGATACTATAACCTAGTATTAGAAAGGAGGGTTAAGACTAATATATCTACTTAGGTAATATCTAGTATGCTCTTATAGAAGCATAGCATAGTTTAGCACCTAGTAGCCTTCTAGTTAAAGAAGCTCTTAGATATAGAGAGGCGCTAGGCTATAAGGCAATAGGAACTCCTTGCTATTATAGAAAGTTTAGATTACTAGGCGTAATATTTATAAGGACTCCCTGAGAAATTCGTAGTGCTTATAGACTATATAGCGCTAAAAGGAGTGCTCGCTATGCTTATATAAGATATTTGCAGAAGACTTATATATTAGGTTTACTACTTATTAGTATTTAACTTTGAAATCTAGCATAGGTTAGGGGTTATTAATCTAGTAGATAGACTATTATAATACCCTAATTATATAATAGAAGATACTAAGGTAGATAATATACTTCCCACCCTTAGAAAGAAACTTAGGCTTATTAGCCAGCTTTTAGCAATAGATTACAAGTATATTACTAAGCTTAAAAGAACTATAGCTATTATAAGAACTTATATCTAAGCTATTTAGCGAAGCATATAAGAACCTTACTAGAGGGCTAGCTCCAAGGTTAAGGGATCCTTACCCTCAAGTTAGCACTACCCCACGATAGGTACTAATAAGCTACTATATATAAGTATATATATCAGCGCTATTACCTGTATAAAAGTATATGCGGGTGCTATGCTAACTGCTCTAGGAGAGAATAGCGATAGGCTAGGGGACTTAGGGGGAGCTGGGGTTACTATACTAGAATAGTATATCCTATATGCTATAGTAAGGGAGCTTATTTAAGATAAATAGCTTATATACTACGACTAGGCGTAGATCTCAAATAGATAGTTAGAGGATTATAAGCTAAAGACTACTTCTATAGAGATATTATAGCTAAGGTTCGCTAGAATACTAGGGAATACTAAGGATACTAAGTTAATAAGAATAATATCCTTTAGTTTAGAAGAAGACTTATTATCCTAAAAGACGGATCTCTCTGCTTTGAAATCCTGAAGAATTACTATAATATACCTAGATTAGGGTATATAGGAGTAAATAAGATAGCTAAGCTAATCTTATAAACGTTTAATTAGCTATATTTAATAGAGGCTATATAGCAATATATTACTAAGTGCCCGCGCTACTAAGGGGTATATATACTATAGCATAAGCTATATAAGCTACTATAAATACTATAACTACTAGTATACCTATTCTAATAGATTTCATTAGACTTCTTAACTAGCTTAGTAAAAAGTCGCTAAGATAATAGAGTTACTTATAATATAATTCTAGTAGTTATATACTAGATAACTAAAGTAATATAGTTCTTAGTAATAACTAAGTAACTAGATGCTATAGGTTTAGCAAGGATCCTATATTAAGAGATTAAGTGGTAATATAGCACGCCTAAGGCTATTATTAGTAACTAAGATAAACTTATTGATAAAGTAGCTATAAATAGTAATAATAGCATATCGATTAGGGGAGGTCTACAGGTTAAACGATATATAAACCTTTATAAGGGCCTTCTATATCTCCTCCTCGATCTATTGCTTCTTATGGATATAGAGTTATTAAAGTTGGTCCCTTAGACTAGTTCTCAACTAATATATCTAGGCGTTAATATTATAATTAAATATAGCAAATATATGCTATATATACTAATTACTAAACGTTATAAGAGGGTTGCTAGTATTAATAAGGAAGCCTATAGCTAACTCTTCGATCTAGATAGTCTCCTTCATAGGTATAGCGATAGGAATAGATTAGTAGCGCTTAGATAGAGGCCTAAAGTTATTAACCTTATTAGGAGATATATTACTACCCTCTAGGCTACCTTAGAAGACCCTAAACCTATTCTTAAGATATCAGGTAGTAGTAGTTATAGCATTAGTATTATATAGCTTATTAAGAGTCCCTGCCCTATTATAGCGTTAGCAAACCTAGTAAGTACTACCCTTCTCGCTATTAGCAAGGATCTTATAGATAAAGATACCCTCATTCGTGATCTAAGAGGTATAGCCTCGAGCACCCTTCTTTATAATAGCATTGATATTAACAAACTACTAGCCCTTCTATATAGCGTGAGGCAGGGCTTTGAGAGTATTATATATAGCTAGGTTAATAGTTAACGCGTTACTAATAGCAGTATATAACGCGCGAATCTAAGTAGCGATCCTGCGAGAAGTTAATGCCTCGCGGCTAATAAAGTAATTAATATATTAATTATAGGCTAGCAGAGGTATTATAGCGACTAGAGAGGGGCTAAAAAAGACGTTAAGAGGCGTAGAGGCATAGTAGCAGTATTACTAGTAATATTAAAATAGGGTAATTTAAAATAAAATAGACGTTATAAGGTAGTTAGTAGATAAAAATTATCTTATTAGTATCTATTAGTACTTATATAGTTAAATAATATATTTCCTAACTTTAGTTAATAAAGTATAGGGTCGTGGGCTCGAATCCCGCTATAGGTCTTTATATTGCTAATTATGAACTTTAGGTATAGTTAGGAATATGTTTTTTTTTAAAAAAGTCTTTTATAATTTCTAATTAGTCCGGAGGCTGAATTTACCTTATTCTAGGTAATATTAGCTTGATTAAGTTAACTAAGCTTCTAGTGCTATAGGCTTGTCTATTTGAATAGCAAAAAGCCTCTAATTTGATTGGCTGATTGATTGATTGATTGATTAGGCTTGAACGGGGTGCTGCGCTGGGACCTAGAATAATAGTCAGTTAATAGAAGAAACTCTTCCGTCTAGAATCGTTTCAGAGATCAATCAATTAAGTGCAAGAGTAACAGTGATCTAAGACTTGCCGGATTAAAAGTTCGACTATATAAGTATCTTTCATCATTAACATTTACTTCAAGGAGGCATTAAGTTAAAGGTATAAGGTTAAAGATGATATTAGCTTTCTGAAGCTCCCCGCATTTTATGCAGAGGCTAGTGAGAAGCTAATGTTCATTGAGAATGTAATAATGCAACTCCTAGTTATTTAGTTTCTCCCTCTCTATTCAGCTGATTATCTCCTTTAATCTTCACTAAATAGAGATATACCAACGTTATCGTCAGCCTCTTTCTCAAACACGCTGGAATTTTTCTCGGACCGCGTTTTTCGGACTGAATCTTGTTCTTCTTCGGTCAGATGAGGTTTCTTTGCTGACCGAATGGCTTGGGAAGTGATTGAAGTTTAGCGTTAAATCCCTCAACGGTACCAGTCTTCTTAGTTATACTTAAGTTTGTTGAACAACTTCTTTTGATATGAACTTACTGCATATAACGCCGGCGAAATCATATGTCGAATGAACGCCATCTTGGGTGCTTTAGTTTCAAGCCAATATGCATTATTGGTGATAAGTGTTGCAAGCCCAGTCCAGTTTCTGTTTTCAAAGCATTCTTCCATAGACGAATGTGATGCCAGTTCGCGTTCCGCGTACAGTCTGAGCAATAACCTTAAAGAGCTTATATTATTTCCAAGTCCTTAAGAGACTAAACGAAGCAACTTCATCATTGGTCCTTCCTATCCAAGGTCTTTGCCCGCCTCTGAATCCGCAAAAACCTCCTCGCCGCTCAGCTCAAGATTAATCTATATCCAGATGTTTATTCAAAACTTATCGCGGACCATTTTTGAAACAGTGTCCAGTAGCTTGCTGAGATTTAAAATATCCGTTGAATTCAATGCCAAAGGTTCAACCTTTGATCTAACAACTCTGTTATCATTTATAATCAAAGTAGTCCGAAAATTGGTAAGAAAATCTTCAGCATAGTCGCTATACCGCAAAAGAACAGTTCTTTCATTAAAATCTCCAAGCTTTTCAACCAGGTCTAAGTTTTAGCTATTAGAGCGGAGTCAACGCTTAATTTGCTCCTTTCCAAATTTCAAGCTGTGGTGGAATAACTCTTTGGTTTCCTCATCCTTCTCTGTGTTAATGAGATCACAGGTCTTCAAAAGCGACTTCACTCTTTCCGCAGTGCTAACACTAATAGCTCTGTCTCGGAATGGTTTTCCAGTAGCATTTTCAGCAAGAATTTGTCGAAATCAATGCTTCGTATGTTCATAGTCGATTTCATCCGCATTTAGCGAGATCTCGTCCCTTGGTGATTTCCTTTTAGCCATTATTAAGTCGATTGGTATCAAACTGTGGTGTAAGAAGAGAATTATAAAAATTACGGGAATCTTAGACAAGGAACAGCAACAACAAGAAAGAAAGAAAAAACTCCAGTTTAGAACAGCCGAGGCTTTATTACTAGCACAAAGCCCGTAATAGCCTATGGTGATGTGGCTGCTGGTGGCGCAGAATGTCAAATCAATAGTAGCTAAAGGTGCCTCTGGGAAGCATCGGTCGAGACCTACCACTCGACCCCGCTCGGCACCAAAGACCGAAGCACGCCGAAGGCAACGCACCGAAATAGTTTCAAATATTTTATTCTTCATAAGGCGGCAAGACTAATAAACAGGAATAAGACATATTTGGCTGGCATAATAATCCAGTTTCCAAACGTCTCGTTATGCCAGGGCTGTTATTGACGAAAGGAAATAATTATAGCTCACTCTCGATCGTCACAGACCTCCTCACGTGTTATGGGTCCTTCTTCCCTTGTGACCTTTTTTTCACAGTTCGCCGCCTGTAGTCTCACCTTTTTGATTGCCGTTTGACTCTAATGGGGATATATGCGAGGGCCACAATTAGAGATGCAAATTACCCAGCCCGTGGGTCCCATGGGTACCCGCGGTATGGGTTGGGTAGTAACGGGTACTACCCAGAATGTTAGAAGTTACCCATGGGTACCCATGGGTTATGTGGGTTTAGGTCATAGCTAATATGGGTACCTATGGGTAAGGGGTTTTATATAACTTATTATAGGTATCTTTTATAGTAATCGACTTAATTCTTTAATTCTATAGATATCTATATCTAGAACTAATCGCTACTATAGTTCCTGCCCGCCTTTAGGATTGCCTAGACTAAGTAGAGGTCTTTAGGTATAATAGTAATACGCTTAGCGTGAATTGCAGCAAGGTTAACTACTAGATTTATTAGTTTAATATATAAGTAACGAATCGGGGTATATACTCTTAAAGATACTAGCGAGAAGAGACTCAGTAGACTCTTAAAGAGCATAAATAGCTAAGGCTTAGAAGCGAAGATCCTAGTTTCTCTAATCCTAGTAGATTTTATATATAAAATATTAAAAGGGGAGCTTATAGATAAGAAGATTAATAGACTTCTAGTACGTGCGAATTTTATAGAGGGCTTTAGCTAGAAAGGGTTAATTTATAGTTATTTTTTATATTAATTTTAACTTACTACTAGGGTGGTAGCGATGCTTCTTCTTAGCAGCTCTAGCCTAGATAGACTTACTAGGGGCTGATTTGCTACTTATAGTCTTCCTTACTTTAGGTACTTTGCTAGCCTTCTTACTAGACTTCTTACTAGCCTTCTTAGTATTAGCAGCCTTTTAGGCGTTTTTTATTCTTATAGATAATATCTAAATATAATTAGTATAAAGAATAGGTATAATAAAGGAGAGGTTTAACTTATAATATAATTTATATAGTATTAAGTATAATATTAGTATTATT
>JAOQIF010001042.1:0-29800 GCA_026260285.1 Colletotrichum sansevieriae
AAAGTGGGCCCCGGGCCTAGTTCGGGTTGTGGGGTCTGGTAACCCCCCCCCCCCCCCCCCCCCTCTGGTCAGTTTACCCCCTACCTGTCATGGGGCCACAACCGTAATTGGAGTCACCGCCTTTTTCCTCTTGCCAAGCTGGTTAACCGAAGAGGCAAAAGTGGTCGCCCAAGGACGACTAGCTGCAGACGCCGGGAGCGAGGAAGTTTTGACACGATAAAGCAAGGAATCTTTACAGTCATTTCTGACTACAGAGTCTGGTTGTTTGCAGGTCTGCAAATGGCAACGACGGCGTCCATCTCATTTTCCCATTTCTTCCCCACATTGATGCAACAGCTCGGCTTCAAGAACAACACACTCGTTCTTCTCCTCGCAGCACCTCCTTACCTCTTTTCCTTTGTCTGGGCATTGAGTTTTGCTTGGGTTGCCGATCGACGACAGATGCGATCGCCACACGCAATCATTTCCGCCATCACTGCAGTAGTGGGTACGGTCTCGCTCGTCGCGATGGGCGATCAGGGCTGAGCGCGTTAAGGAACGACGTTCCTCATGAGCGCGGGTACCTAAGGCGGCTACTTGAAGACCTATCCCTGGTTGTCTTCGACTGTTGTACAGCCGCCCGCCAGGCACGCGGCGGTCGATGAAATCGCTAACACGCTGCAGCGTTGCCGTAAGTGCAAACTATTCAACAAACAATACAAGTTAATCGACCAAAGTGATGCTATCACTACTTCCTAATTAAGCAATCCCTCCTCCCTCAGAATTGTTAAATACTTTGATATCTTATATATATATAGATCTAGCTAATAGGAGGCTATAGATTAGCCCCTGCCCTATTTATTTAGGCATGCCTAGCTACTAAAACATGCTACTATTGCTAACCTCGCTATTATTATATATACTATTAAGGTTATTTAGACCACCCTCGCTATACTAGACGAAGGCGTATTTTTCTAAAACGTTAGTAATAAGTAGACGCGATTATAGCGATTCAAATAGTATATTTAACGTTATAATTAAATATGAATTGCAAAAGTTTTATATTATTATATATCTTACTTATTATTTACCCCTATTACCTCACTAAACTTCATAATATCTACTATTACTATTACCTCCTCCTCTGCTACTAATATATATGCGATCTTAGGCGCCCCGTACTAGTAGATCTCTATGCAGATCGAGATAGCCCTTACTACTATTATCCCTCTAAATCCTATAATTAATAACCTACTTATTATTATTATTAGTAATAAGAGGTATATCCTCGAGTAGCACTTAATATAGCGGAGAGGCTAAGGTTAATCTAGCTAGATTCGAAAGCATAGTAACTTCCTTATTAAGGTTATTCAGGGCTAGGCTGCAGCCTCCTATTGGAGTTGCTAACGATATGATATTAGAGGGACCCCTAAGGTATTTAGCGCTACTACTACCTCTACTGCCCTAGAGCACTTAATATAGTATATTATCCTAAGCTTCCTACTAATATAAAGTCTACTCTAACGAGGCTAAAGTAGCTATTATATTTATAAGATCTCTACCCTCTTAGATAAGGATTCTAATACTAACTACTCGATAACCCTATTAAACCCTCCTCTATATAAGAGGGTATAGCTTAATAATAGCAATATCCCTAAGGGTAAGATCACGACTCTATAGGATCTCTATATCGCCTCTATTATTTCTACTAACCTCCCTTTTGCCTACTTTAAGAATATCTTCTTCTAATAGATCTTATAATATTATAATATAGAGGTTACTAGAGAGGTCCTATAGAGTTATATATCTATTTAGGACTATCTCTACGACTTCTAGTAGCGCGGAGAGGCCCTTATAAAGTTAGAGCTCTACTTAGTAGTATCTAAAATATACCTTTTATTTAATCTATAGTTATTACTTAATATTTATACCTTTATAGGGGTTATATATTATTTTATTAATATTACTAGTATATTATAGTTATACCTCCTAGGCTTCTCTTAATACTATAGAGACTATAGCAGTAATACCCTCTCGGAGACCCTCCTTAATATTATTAACTAATATAGGATCCGGGACCGGATCGGAGTAACTATCTCTGATAATACGACTAATAACGATACCTGCCTCTAGGTCTTCTACTAGGATATATATCCCGTGATAATAGAGGAGGATATAGAGGCCTAGCGTATAAGGTGCTATAGCTATATACTTAACCTCGCAGCCTAGGCCTTTTTATTTAATACTAATAAGGAGACTCTCGAGGCTAAATCTAACTACTACTAGCTTATTAACTATTATAATAATAATCTTAACCTCTAGTAGAGGCTTAGGCCTATTAGCTAGCTCCGGAATATTATTAAGTATATCCAGGCCTCTCTATAATAGACCGAATAATATTAGAAAGCTATAGCTAAGATCGATAGTAACTCTGCCGACTTCTAGATCTTCTCCGAGTCGTTTTATAAGGCCTAGCTTATCCTAAATAACAATACTCGCTAGAATAGTATATACCTTATAATTAAGAGGGCTATAAAGAAGAAGAATGAGATCTAGTCTTTTATACTATTAAATAATAATAACGACGATATTAAAAAGCATATCCTAGAAGCGGATCTACTATCTTCTAATAACTAGAAGGTTCTTGCTAAGATAGGTATAATCCTAGAGCCTTTTTATTATTAGATAAAGAGGTATAAGGGCTAGGGGGTTAGTAATAGGCATAGTCGACTTTAGGAGGTCACGATAGGCTTAGAATACCTCCTTTTATACCTCGTTAACTAGAAGACTTATTATAACTCCACGATCTCTCCTAATAATCCTTTTGAGGAGTCGTAGCTATTATAAACCTATTTAGGACGACCTTAATATAATTAGTATAACTAATAAGCCCTCCCTAATTATATATGCAAAGACTAGGCATCTCTAGCCTTATAGGCAGCCTCGCGATTTAACTCTCTCGATAAATAGTAGTAAACCTTCCTCTATAGTAATATTAAGTAGTTATAGCAGAAGCTCTTTTACTATTATAATAAGTTAGGGGACTCCCTACTGCTTTCTAGTGCGATTATCCTCTATCCTATATTTAGGATCTCCTATTTATAAGATATATAGAGTAGTAACTACTAAGTAGGATAAGTCGAGAAGGCTTAGAATACCCTTATAGAGTATTTTAATAAGTAGTATTATTAGTACGGCGCGGAAGAGGGTATCCCTAGCCCCGCTAGCCCTGCTATTAACTATAAGGCTCGGGATAATAATAATACTCACTTCTAGTAGTAGGTTAATAGCTAGTACTAGCAGACCCCGCCCCGGATAGATAAGCTCGATCTATACCTCTATTAACCTCTAGAGAAGACCTCCGATCCTATCTAGTAGTAGTTAGACTATTTAGAGACCTTCCCGGCGCTCTCCTAGCTTGCGATCGATATCTTCGCTATACTAGTAATAGTAGCTAACTACGAGAGGGCTTTTAGTATTACGAAGTTAACCCTTACGTTATAGAGGATAAGGATAAAGCTAGATACTATAGAAAGGCTCTAGCTATTAAAAACTAGATAAAAAGGGGGGTTATGCTACTAAATAATAGCTTTAGATTACTAGGTATATTATAAATAGCTTCATTATATAGGTTATATATTTTTATATAGTAACTTGAATTAACCTATTTATAAGTTACCTAAGTAACTAAATACTCTAAGAAAAATCTCATTAACAGCAATTTTGGGGGTCAAAATTAACTTGATTGCACTTACGGCAACGCTGACACGCTGGCCAACAGTGCTTCGCTGTTCGCCAACTACTTCTGGTTGGATCAGTACGTTCCTAGTTTTCGCGTCTCTTGGACCTGCATCTTGACGTTTCAGAGACCCGGCTTGAGCTGCGTCGTTACCCTTCGTCTGTCTCAAGAGAGCGAACCACAACTTTGATAAGCTGCGCAGCGACATTGGTCAGAGCAACGAGGAACAGTTGAACATGCTAGATAAAGACTCGCAGAGAGCGGTTCTGAACGGTTCTAGGCACATAACATAACTCAGCGGACAACTTGAAATACAAATAAGCTGGGCGCGTATCTTATGCAAGTTTGCGCCTGATGATTGGGCAGAAACATCTTCACTCCTGACACTAACATCCAGTTCACTCCCAATAACTGTAACGAGCTGATGCTCGGACCTCATCACTTGGATGAGAAAGATTCCTGGGCTATGAAGGTCTATTGCCAAGTTACGTAAAGTCTGGTGGTGATTGGAGGGCAAACCATTGTCATTATGGGGAATGCGAGTCTGATAATCATCCTGGATATAACTCAGCAGCATCCACAACTTCACGATGCTTAATAGAGACATTCTTGAAGTCGACTAAAGAATTTCATCCTAAATGCAAAACAAAATTATCCAACAAGACTAAGAAGCAAATCCTCCGAACCAGATCATAGAACAAAATATAGCACCGGATCAAGCACCGACGGAGAATTCCTTCACAACTTGGCATTGGGGAGCAGCGCCGTCAGCAGCGTCCTCGCAACGCTCGCACTTGAGAGTGGAGGCAAGGCCTCTCTTCTCGGCGACCTTGAAGCCCTCGATGGAGTTGCGGCGAGCCTGGAGCCCAGAGCGCTTGTTGGCAGTCTTGGGAGTGACGTCGGTGAAGGCGCCCTTGGCGGAGTCCCAGATCTTGTTGTCGGAGGTGATGAAGGGAGCGCCGGCAAACTTGGATAGGGCGTCGCTCTTTCCGGTGAAGAAGCCGGCGGGATCCTCGAGCCAGGGGACGGTGTAGATGGTCTCGTCCTTGTTGGACATGATCGCTTGGCGCTGTAGGACTCCTTGCACTTGTTTTGGTTGGGGATCTTACCGACGTTGTCGCTGATGAAGCCGCAAGCCTGCTCGAAGGTGGTCTTGGCCAGAGTGTTGTTCCTTCCCTTGTTGAAGATGCCGGCGAGGTTCTCCATGTCAAGGTGCAGGGACTGGATGGGCTTGTTGGTGCCATCGGGCTGGCCGTCGAGCCAGACGCAGCGCTGGCGAACACCGTTCAGGACGGCACCCCAGTTCCACTCGTGGCCGCACTGGAAGCCCAAGTCGCCAATGGGAATGAAGACCTCGTCGCGTCTCGCCTGGGTGTCGCTGCCCTTGAGGATGATGTTCGAGACGCAGATGGCGTTGCCGCCGGGCTGGATGTCCAGAGACTTGAGGTTGAATCCGTTGTTGGTCTTGAAGGACTGGATGGGGGCTTCGGCGTTCTTGAGACCCCTGTACAGGTCGAGCACGCCGAGGTTGCGGCACTGGTCCTTGGGCTCCTTGCTGTTTCCCTCGAACACACCGACGAGTTGGGTGTTGGAGAAGTCGGAGAAGATGACAGTCGGGGGGTTGCCGGCATCCTGGTTGTTTCCAATCTCCATGCGGAGGGTGTAGAAGTCGACTTCCTTGGGCTTCTGGGTGATGGTGCTCATGAGGCTGATACCAGAAGCGACGAGACCCAAGAAGGAACCGACGTTGCCGATGGCGGTGCCGAGGGTTGCAACTGCTCCTATAGCGGCCATTTTGATTCAAAAGACTGGTGAAAAAGTGAAAGTGGTAAGTAAGGTTCCCTAGTGAGTGAGTGAAAAGCACAAGGAAGAAGAAAAGAAGAGAGTGTGTGCTGCGATGGAGGACTGCTGTGGGAATGTGTTGTGATCATGGAAAAGGATAAGACCCTGAGTACGGCGCGATCTTGACTCCTTTATAAGATTTTGTTGTAATTCAAGAATAGATCAGGATAGTGCAATGTCCCCAGAACATCACTGCCCATCATTCTCTGCTCTGCTTGGACTCCGGAATGATTTCGATATTGACTCTTGGCCCGTGAAGCGCAAAGGCCCGCCTTCTTTCGAAGTCGGCGCCGTAGGTATCTCGGCCGCCGCCGGCATCCACGGCGCTGCTGAAGTGACTGCTATTCTCAGCTGCCAAGCTTTGTGTTGATGGATCGTGATGGATCATAGAGGGTGTGATCAAGGTTATTGTGGACTGCCTTGGCATACATCTTAAGGACACCAAAGGCCAAATCCACTGATTCTGACACGGCGGGATGGAGATCTCTCGATCGGCACATGCATAACTTGACGTGCTCCATCCATGCGGCTGACTTTGACTATGGCCTTTGCCAGAAATAAACCCCGAAAGACAAGAAATCGCCCCCAATCGCGCGATCAGGCCGGTTTCCTTCCGAGGCCCTCGTCTCAGATCAGGGCAAGACATTGAGAGTTTTCTCTTTGACCAAGGCCAGTTGGCTCAGGCCACGCATCATGAATACTTGCATCTATGAGCTTATTCAGACACTTCGAATCGCACGGCGCTTTTGAAAACTGAAGACTCAAGGGGGTTCCAGAATCTCCACCTTTTCATCCACGCAAGGGGTTGACCTGGGGCAAATTGGCTGCTAAGCCCTATATACTATGGATTCCAGACTCGCTGACGGAATCCGAAAGGGTGCATTGAGAAATAAAGCTTAATTTAGCTCTCGGCAAACATTTGACGAGGTAGTTGGTGTCTTGGTAGTTTTGCTTCGTTTATACGCCGTTGTGGCCGCATAAAGGAGTCTACTCTTCACGAGTACCATTTATATGACAGCTTGGCGTGCATTTGTTCCGGACGAACGCTCTTGACTCGGTAAAAAGTCGAGAGAAGTCAATCACATTCTAATGAAAATGGCTCGGGGACCCATGGGTATGGCATAGCGGAAAAATTAGCTTCACCATCACTGCATCTCTATGAGAATTTTCTCGTGATGTACTTGGCAGAGTTCGCCCTATCAGTTGCGGTCGGTGGCAGCTCGAAATGTGAACGTCGCAGTGTGTACAATCAAGAGCAAACAGGCAGTTCTGCCCGAGTCTGTCAGCCATCCCATTCTGCCCACAAGGAGGCAGGCCTCCAGCGAATACCTAGGCCGGCGGGCGATGTCATGGCCGAATGCCGATTGGTTGGAATCGTCTCACCTTTGGATTGCATCAAGGCCCGACCCGGGAGACGGTTTCAGCCTCTAGACAAACTTAACATCTATAAGTCGTTCACCCTTACACTGCCACCGCTTACTGTGGACTCATACGAGGCCTCGAGGCAGCGTTCTCTCGTGTACACCAAGAACAGATGGGTCTTTGAATATGGCGGATATGATCAAGAACCTAACTTTGGAGCTCAGACCTTTAGTCACACCGTTTTAGAAACAGAGACCTAGCTTAGCCTTATAAGGTCGGTATGCATCAAGGTGTCTATTGTTTGTCCAATACAAGGTAAAATAATCCCTTGAGATTTGTTAGCTGATGTTAAGAAACGTCCTATAGGGCTATATTTATAGTTACTAAAGAGCTTATTCTATTATAACGAGAGTAGCTATAACGTAGTTACTTATAACTATAGTTAGAGGAACGACCCTAGAAAAGAGTTTTTCTAGAGCTAATATAGGTTATATACTATAATAGGAATAAGTAATGCTAAAGTTATTATAATATACCCCCTAGATATAATAGTAGCTAGAAAAGCATCTAAGTATATAATATCCCTTAGAATATCTAAATATAAAGTAATATATATATATATATATATATATATATATATAACTTATTAATAAGCCTAATTATAAAAGAAATAATAAAGTAAAGTTATTTATATTATATATAAGCGAGGTATAAATAGTTATAGTTTTCTATTTTTTTAACCTTCGCTATTATTATTATTATAATACCTTTTATTTACTAACTCTTACTAATAGTAGTAGAATCTATTATCTCTTATTAGCTTGAGTGGGGTAGCTATTATTATATTAACTCTAAATAAAATAACCTAGCTACCCTCCAGTATTAAGAAGGGCTCTAAGATAAATACTATATCTATTATAAACTAGGACTAACTCTTTCTCTAGTAGTTTACTACTAATTAGTTATTATAAGTTAATAGATACTATTACTAATCACTAATCTCTTTAGGCCTCCCCTAGTAGGGAGTCTATTTTACTAAGGGCTCTAGTTTTTTACTAGCTCTAGGTTACTATTAGTAGCCTTAATAGGCTTAGTAATACTTATAGTAGCTCTAGTCTTCTTATGGGGGTAATCCTATAAGGTATAGCTAGTATTGCTATAGATAAAATAAGTACCCTAGTTATAAAGCTTCTTATATAGAGCCTTAGGGACTTAGTCCTAGTTAGTATAAGCTTATATATAGGGGTTTCCTCTACTAGAGAGTTAAGTATAAGCTACCAGGGCAGAGCTTTATATAGCGGTTTAGTTAACTAGGTAGTTATTAAAGGGCGCTATAATATAAGCTATAATATAGACCTAAGTAGTATAATCCTAAAAGTTAAGAGCGCTATTTATATAATAAATAGAGTACTAATTTTAGAGGGAAGTAGGTAGTTTCTTATAAAGCTTCTAGCGCTATTAAGACTCTAGAAGCTTAGCTTTATAAGTAAGCTTAGTAAAAGTAGCTTATTTGATTTAGATATCCTTAAATAAGATAAGAAGGGTATTAAGCTTTATCTAAGCCTTATTATATTAAATTAGGTTAATAAAAATACCTTTTAGCTTATTAATAAGCTATTCTATCATAATAATTTAAAGCAGGTTGCCCAAGAGGAAGGGGGATAAGATATTATGAGTAGTTCCTATAAAGAGTGAGAGTATATACTTAAAGCGTTAGGATTTATTATAATACTCTCTATCATTAAGGTATTTCTTAATATAAAAGAACTAAGTATTAAATTTTAAGTACTTAGAATTAATACTCTTAGTACCTATAAAAATAGGGACGTTAGGTATCTTAGTAATCTAGATACTATTATTACTAATAGTTAATAAGGGCGAGCTAGAGTAAACCTAACTCTTAAGGGATATTATTTAGTTAAGTATCGCCTAAAGTATAGCGCTATAATTACTAGAGAGAGGGTATACTAGGTGAGGAGTAGTAGTTATATTATATTTAAAATACTAGAGTAAGGCTTTATTAATATTCCTTATTTTATCCCGCTCCTTAGTAACAGTAGTAGTATTATATTAAGCCTAATTATACTCTTCTTAGTAGCGCTTAAGTACAGTAGACTATTTAATATTATTACTAGTAGTATAGGTATTATCTAAATACTCCTAGAGCTCTTGATTCTTATATTCTAAGTAGAGTATAGTATTATAGAGTATATAAAGGTTAATACTTATAGTAACATATCTAGTATATAAAGCCTAAGACTTAATACCTTAAGTAGCTCTCTTTATAAGCTAGTTTTAAATCTAAGTAAGGGTTAAGTCGGGGTTATTTTAGAATAATTATATGATATTATTAAGAGTAAGAGTAACTTTCTAACCCTCGCTCAAGTAATTATAATTAATAATGAGGAGGTCGGGGAACTTCTATAATTTAGTAATAGCGCTCTAAGCTGGACTTATGTATCTCTCTATATCAAGGTTTATAAATAGGCCTTTAATAAGCTATTCTCATATAGGCTTATTTAGGTTAAAAACCTTTAGGTCTTCGCATAGGGGGGTATTATAGTTAAGTAGCGTTATATATTAGTATTAAAGGGCTTTAATATAAGGCTCTAGGAGCCTTTTAGTATTAAGTATAAGTATAGTTATAGCCTTATAACTATAGCTAGCTAGTTATAACTTATTTAGTATATTAGTAATAAGCTAGAGGGGGGTTATTAATTAATTCTAAGTTAGTTAGCTACTATAGATTAATTAGCTTAGCGCTTAGTTAGATACTATACTTATATTAGCTAATTAATAAGGTAGGGGTAATAGTTAAATACGATATTATACTTCTATCTCTAGAGAATAGATAGATAAATATAGAATAATATTATAAATAGCAAATAAGCAAAGGTTAGCACGCTTCAATTCTACTATATTAAGTAGATGCTATATTAAAGAAGGGAAAAGTCTATCTATAGGCTAGCATAGCCCCGGAAAGCTAAAGGCTCGCCTAGAGATTATATAACTTAGTAGTTATATAACCCAAAATTCAGGTAGGTCTAACCCAGCGCCGTGACATATACTATAAATATATAACTAATATTCGACTTATTTAGCCTTAACTTATTATTAGATTATAACGAACTAATCGACCTAGAAATAAGAATCTATTTATATAACTAGGAATACTTATTAACTAGGAACCTCCTAAAGATACTAGTTAGCTATCTCTAACTAAAGGACCTAGATCTATGAGCTCTATACTAATACTAAAACTCTATTAATCCGGATTATTCTTAATACTAAGGAATTAGAGATCCCTTATAATACTATTCTTATAAGTATCTAATGCGGAGAGAACGTTATCCTCCTCTAACTCCTATATACCCTAAGAAAAGGTCTCTGTATAACGCTCCTTTACCTTCTTATAAATTGCGCGAATTTATAATAGTTAACTAGCTACTTTAGCTGCTTTAGCTACTTTAGCTTAAATATAAGCTAGTTTCTTATAAAGACCAATTAAGGTATCGCTAGCCTACTCCTTCTTCTCTTCCTATTCTTAATACTAATTACTTAGCCTTTATATTATTAATAAGTTAGCCAGAAAACTACGAATACTATATAAGGAAACCTACGACTTAATGCTATTACTAATCCGTTATAAGGGAGCTTAAGGCTCTTATAACCCTAATAAGTCTTTATACCCTTAGCTATTTAATAAGTACGCTTCGTATAAAAGTAATAAGTATAAGGTATAATATTATTAGAATTCAAATAATAAAAGACGTCCTTATAGGTAGAATAAAGTGCTAACTTATATTAACTAGATTTCTAAATACGACTTAATATAGTGTTAGTATTATAGAAAGTTAGAGTATAATTAATAAGTCCCTAACCTAGGAGTAACGATCTACTTATATTAGTCTTAGGGATAAGACTATTTAGAGGGTGACCTAATGTTATAACCTATTAGAAGCATATAGACTAGGGTAGCCCTATAGGCACTCCTAGCGCCTAAAGGACCTTTATATATAGGATAATATAGGAATAATAAGCCTTACCTAGAATAGAAGAACTATAGTATAAGTTATATAATAATAAGATAAGAGATTAGATTTATATACTAAGAAGATAGAGGCTATACTTAGTAAGCATAGACCCTATTAGGATTAGGAATAATAATAACACTAGTATAAGGTTTAGGACTTATATATAGGATAAACCTAAGCCTAGCTTAAGAATAGATTTCTATAGCTCTTTAGTAATTAACTTTATAATTATCCCTAGGATACTCTTAGCTTATCTTATACTATATATCCCCTTATAAGGACTATAACTAATTACTATAGCCCTTAACCCCTGATCTAACCTAGTAATATAGACTAGTAAGATAATACTATTTAATAAGCGTTATCCCTTAGCTTCTGTTAGAAGAAAACCTACTATCGGATAGCTAACTATAATAAGTAAAGGATAAGATAAAGAAAGAAAGAATAAGGGAGAGTAATTTTTAATAAGTACTTTTAATAATAAAAGTATATCTTAAAATAGTAGTTTAGAGATCTAGTTAGAGCTAAGCTTATAACTATTAAGAAATATCCTGTAGAGCTATATTTATAGTTACTAAAGAGCTTATTCTATTATAATAAGAGTAGCTATAACGTGGTTACTTATAACTATAGTTAGAGGAACGACCCTAGAAAATAGTTTTTCTAGAGCTAATATAGGTCACGTGCTATAGTGGGAATAGGCGATACTAAAGGCATCACGATAGCTAATAAGAATAACTCTCTACTAGATTATAGTTCAATAAGTTAGTTATATTATAATAGTGGATTCTCGTATTCTATTAACCTAACACTTAAGGCAACTTAGCAAGCTATAAAACTAGATTAATAATCTTGAATTCTATAGTGATGTTTATAAACTTTATAGAGCGGATATATATAGAGTATATATAGTAGATATCATGATATATATATAAGCCGCAATTATAGTATAGTAATTATAGTTCTACTTTTGCAGCTTATCCTATTCGCTAAAGTTATAAGCCTAGCTATAGTCCTCCCGGTTATATACCCGGTCGGACCTCCGTTTGGTATTAGCCCTCTCCTCGCTATCCTAGTATAGCCGCACTAGTGGATTTAAGGGTCTCCTATCTAAAGGTTTATTTTTATTACTCTTACCCGCTTTAGAAATATCATAAAGCAGGGAGTATTTTAACTATAACATAGTCCTTAATCTATTCCTCTTTAGAATTAACTTCCCCTATGGCTTTACCTCTATAATTTATTTCTAATATATATATTATATTTACTGCTCTATCTATTAGGGCTAGGCTTTTATTTAGCTCTAGTATAGGATTAGGGGATAATAGCTACCCCCCCCCCTTCTAGCCTACTTATCCCTTTAGAAGTTTTAGGATTCTTCTATTTAGTAACTTAGTTATAGGAATAAGGGTTAATATAAGCAACTATTTAGCTATAAGTATTAATATAGCTTTATCCTTAATTATAATACGTAAGACCTAAAGTTTAAAGTTAACTTATAATATAAGTTCTTGAATCTCTTCTACTATATTAGAGACAATTTCTTCTAGGATAGCCTCTTTTATATTATCTTTTATATAGAAAGTCTATTTATTAAATATCATATTCTGTATGATAATAGCTATTTATAATATAGGGATCTAGACCTTACATAGCCTATAACCGTTTAGAATATATCATACTAGGTATCTAATATATCTCTATAATACTACCTTAAAGCTTCTCTTATTAATTCCTCTCTCTTATTCCCTCTTAAGGGGGTATATATAGTATCTATAGGTATATATATATCCCTAGTAAGGGCGAAGGTCGCGGGTTAGGGCTGCTCTACTTTTAGGTTATTACTAGTAAAAGTACTAGTAGAACTACTCTTCTTTAATCTAGAGTAGTAAATACTAGTTATAGCGCTTAAGTAGGCTTATATGATAAAGTATTATTACTATTAATACTATCTTAGCCTATAGTTCTATAAGTAAGCTAGCTATAACGAGTATCTTAATCATTTAAGTTATAACTTCCTAAGTAGCCTATTCCCCTCTACTATTTAATTCTATTATATATAGAGGGGTTATTTTGACCTCTATTTCTTCTATATAGGTCCAATCCTTATATTCTATATATCCTATAAGTAAAATTACTAACCTGTTAATATCTTATCTAATCTTATAAATTAAGAGTTCTTTCTATTAAAATACCTATTATTTAAAGGTATATATAGTGAGTATAATACTACTTTAGGTCTTATTAATATATAGAAAAGCGAAGAGCTAACTAGTATATTTATTCTTAATAATAAGGAGCTACTAGTTCTAGTTAAAGCCTTCTATGTAGTTAAAAAGATCCTATATAATTCTATAGTAAGGACGTATTACTTTATCTTCTAATATTTATCTTAAGATTACTTATTTAGTATATATAACTATATAGTATTAATACTATAGGTATATTAAGCATTTAATCCTTACCCCCTTAGTAATATATACTAGCTACGTAAGAGCCTTAGGGCTAAGGTAGCCGCTTTAGAGGTATTAAAATATTATATTATCGCTCCTATTTAGTAGTAATATAAAAGAGGTATACTTATATATTATAAGTATATAGATTATATTATTAATAATAATATTAATACTTTAGGGGATATACTTAGGAATAGAGTATAAGGAACGAGGCTGATATTTAAGGAAAGTGAGATTTACTTTCCTAATAAGTTTCCTAATTATAACGCTATTCCTATAGGTTCTAAAGCGAAGTATATAATTATACCCTGAGTACTAGATACCTATCTTCTAAACTAGCGCTTTAGAGATAATATTAATATAAAGGTTATCTATATATCTTATATTATAAAGTATAAGGTCCTCTATATTAATACGTTTTAAGCTATTAAGAGTATTCTTAATAATATGTATACTTTTTATAATAATTAGATATAAAGCTATTCTAGAATAAAACTATTCTCTATTATAATACCTAATTAATAAGGGGATAAGTGAGAACCTATTATTTACTAGATATATCCCTCTATAGGCATCTAGGACTATAGACTTATATAATATATAAGGTCTTATGTAGGGAGTTATAAAGATACTTAGGTACTCCTTATCTAAATTAACTATATTATCACTAACCCTATTTAAGAGAGCTATATATACAAAGTAACTGAAAATGTATTTTTAGGGTAGTTTAGAGCTATATCGGATTTCTTAGATAAACCCTTATTCCCCCCCTATTATTTTAGTAATTCTTACCCTTATAGGGTATAGCATATGGCTAGCCCTTATAAGTAAGTTTAATATAAAGATTAGCTTATTATAAGTTATTACTTAACTAGTTATAGATCTAAGCTACTTATATATCTATTACTAATATATAGGGGCCTTTCTAGTAATATCTAGTAAGAGCAGCCTTGAAATAATTGTAATTAATACTTAGCTATTAGTAGATTAACTAATATAGGTATTACTTACTACTAGATAAGTTACTAGTTATAGGAATACGTAATAAGTTAGCTCTATCCATATAACTAGCTAGTATTATAAAGACCTTAGCGCTTTATCCTTATGATCTTAAATAGAGTATATTCTTATATAGGAGGTCCTTGAATATATTAGTATATTAGCTTATATTAGATAATAATATCTATACCTATTCCCATTTAAGGATATCTATAATGTCTATATTAGCCTAAGTAGATATAAAGTAATAACTTACTACTTAAAGAAATATTTTTAAAGCGAGGGTATTACTTACTTTAGGGAGCTTAAGTTAGGGAGTATAGTAGTAAACGCCCCTAACGTCCTTAATCTAGGTATTAGGATTAATACTCTTATTTACTTTTTCTAGAACTTAGTTATACTCCTCTTAAATAGTAATAAGAGTACTAGACTCGCTCGGGGTATAATAATATTTAAGATTAATAATAAGGCTATAAAGGGTTATATCCCCTTAAGTAAGGAGTTCTATATATATAAGTATAATAATATTATAAGTAATAGTTTCTATAACTTGATAAGTAATTCGCATAAACCCTTAATCCTTATAGGTTTACTTAGAATCTTATATAATAAGTAAATAAAAATACTCTAAATACTAATCCTATATACTTATAATATTCTTATTAATTATAACTAGAGTAGCTTATCCTTTAGTCTCTTACTTAAGTAGAGTAATATATTAATTATAAGCGCTTTTTTCTTATACGTACTAGGTATTAATATCCTAGTTTTACTTAGTAATATATATATATTAAGAATTAAGGTTTCTAATAAGGTCTTACCTAGGTATAAAGGTCCCTTTAGGTTATCTAGGTTAATATACTTCTAGACTCTAGCTACTTAGGCTTCCGCCTAGATTACAACATACTAGGTAATAAAGTCCTTATATATAGTTAAGTAATATAATACTACTATAGTGTTAGTAGAAGATATTATAATTAAGGTCGTTTTAGAATAGAGGATTTAGAATAGTAGAGGATAGTATATATTAAGGAGGAAAGAAGGATTAAAAGAGAGAGAGTTTTAATAAGTACCTTTAGTAGTAAAGGCCTATTTTAAGATAGTAAGCTAGGGGTCTAGTTAGAGCTAAGCTTATAATTATTAAGAAATATCCTATAGGGCTATATTTATAGTTATTAAAAAGCTTATTCTATTATAATAAGAGTAGCTATAATATAGTCGCTTATAACTATAGTTAGAGAAATAACCTAGAGAAAGGTTATTCTATAACTAATATAGGTTACGTGCGATATACAATTAATAACCCATTAATAAGCCTAATCATAAAAGAAATAATAAAGTAAAGTCGTTTATATTATATATAGGCGAGGTATAAATAGGTATAGTTCTCTACTTTTATAACCTTCGCTATTATTATCATAATACCCTTTATTTACTAACTCTTACTAATCGTAATAGAATCCACTATCTCTTATTAGCCTAGATAAGGTAGCTATTATCATATTAACTCTAAATAAAATAACCTAACTACCCCCCAACCTTCTTAACTCTTCCCTATTTATAATATAATAACTATATATATACCTAACATTTACCTTAATATTAACCTTATTATATATACGCAAATATACTTATATTATATAATAATTTAAAGCTATACTAATATATTTATAGATACCTCCTAAAAAGAAGACTAGCTAGGCTATAGCCCTTAAGAAGGCGCGCGCGCTACTAAAGGTAAGAATAAAGCTAGGGGTAGAGGGGCGCGCCCTCCTCCCCTAGAGAGTAATAGTAAAGTCATATGTATATATATATAAGTCCCTCTTATTATATATATACTATACTAATATATAGTATAGCGAGTAGAAAGAAGAAAAGACCTATATAGAGTAGCTCTAAGAGTAAGGGTTTATAGCCTAAGAAGCTCTAGGGTTACCCTCCTAAGTAATCTAAGAAGAAGGCCCCTAGTCTATTATACCCCCTTTATAATCCCTTTATTCTTATAACTATATATTAGAATATTACTAACTTTATTACTATAATCTCTGAAGAGATAGATAGAGATAAGAGTATTAATAAGGGTGGTTTAGAGCCTTCTCTTAGCTCTCCTCTCTCTAGTAGAGGTATAGAGGTAGAATAAATACCCTTATTTAATAAGCGCTATTTTTAGTATATTTTAAATAGGCTCTTAAGCTTATTAAATAGAAGGTATTTACTTAGTACAGTAAGTAAGTATAACTACTATTATAAGGAGAAGGTACTTTATTGATAGCTAGATACTCCTATTATTATTATAGCTTATTAATATACTAAAGCTAAGACTTTAAAAGACCTAGTATTTAGAAAGCTAAGATTATTTATATAATTTATTTCTATAACTATCTTCTAATATAACTTATAGACCATTACTTATTAGAGAGCTATGCTCTATAAGGCTATTACTACTTAAAAGGAGGAGATTATAATAAAAAGGAAGGGTAGTAATAGTAAGGATTTAGGTAGGACTCCTAAGGTAATAGGCGGTTCTAGTATATATAGTATTATTACTCTATCTCCTACCCTAGTTCTATTTAGAACCCTAATAGTTAGCGCAGGTATACCTATACCTCGTCTACGTATTAGTAATATAGCTACTATAGTATACTACGTAGTTAATAGTCTTATTAATATATATTTGCTAGAGGTATTATTACTCTTATACTATCTTCACTAAGGTTAGGTAGTAGAAAATTAGTATTTCAGAGTAGCCCTTTAGGGTATATTATATTCTTTTTACTCCTATAGGAGTAACCTTAGGCTCCTAGCTAATAAGCTATAAATTAATTAAAAGTTAGGCGCTACTAGCTAATACCGAGCGCGCCTAGCGCGGTTATCCCGCCTAAGGGCGCTTAACGTAGTTAACGCGTTAAATATACCTAAACATAGTAAACCTCCTTAAAAGGGTTTATCGCTTTTAAGGAGAAAACCTTTTATATAGATTTTTTACTTATATTTTTCGCTTATTATATAAACTATATTAATTAGTAGTATAACCTTAATAGTTAGCTATATCCCCTTATTACTAAGGATATCCCTTATAATTAAAGAAAGCACTTAACTATATAGATAGTTAACCCTATCGAGTTTATATAAAATAGTATCTTAGTAGTTAATACCTATAGGTATTACGTCTTATTAATAAAGCCTCTAAACTTCCCCTTTCCCTTAACTAGGAAACGTTAAGAAGAGACATTAACCCTTTACTATTTCCCTTAACCGGGGGATATCCCTAAGAGACGTTAAACCCCGAACTAATGGAAGAGGAAGCATATACTTCGTTAGATAAGGGTAATTTCAACTATATTTAGCATAATAAGGCTAGTAAGGATTAAGATATATATAAGGAAGATTTAGTTATTAGTACTAATAACGAAGATAACTAAGAGGAATAGGAATACGATCCTAAGTATATTAACCTAATTACTTAATCCGCTCGCTACTATAAATACCCTCTAGGGTATATCCCTAGGTATAAGGATAAGTACCCTATTTCTAATATTAATTAATTCTAAAATTCGCTCCTTAAGGATCTAGGAATCTACTCGTATAAAATATACCTTTATAATACTAAGCTATACGCTAACTTCGATAATATCTTCTTATATTAAACCCTTCTATCCCCTTAGCTAAATATAACAATTATTAGTCCTATTAAGCCGTAGCAATATATAGTTATATATTTATACCATTATATATATATAAAGATTATTATCCGAGGCTATTATAATAGACTGCTAATTATAATCTATATCAATACTAGCGCTAACTACTTAGTTCCAAGTAAAGCTTACCTATAATAGTTCTATACCCTTTTATAAGAACCTAACGTATTTAAGCTCTAAGGCGTTAGAAGCCTTAAGACTATTACTTAGGTAACCTTCTTAATTCTTATACGAGGGTAATAACCTAATAGGTATATAATAACTACTAAGCTTTATATAAGGATATAGCTAGTCCTATATCTAGACGCCGGTCTGCTTATAGGGTAAGACTTTAATAGACCTAATAGGCTTAATATCCTAAACTTAGAATCCTATATTTGGATTATATCGTGTAATTGTCACAGTCTTCCTACTAGCCTGGGGCTACAGTAGGGGTCGCTAAGACTGCGAGTAAAACAAGGAAAAGAGCAATATAAGCGTGAATAATAACAAATAGTGCAATAGGTAATTATAAGTATATCGTAATATATTCTATAATAGCCGAGCCTTCTAAGCTATCTGCTAGAAGTCTCCTACTTAAAGGATAGGCGTTAAGCCTAACTATAGTTATATAAAATGCTATGCAATAGCTAACTATATCACTAAAAGGCGTATAATATATACCCCCTTTTTAGAAAGCAATTATCCCGATTACTATCTCTATCGATCTAGGATATATATGCTTAATATTCCCTTCTCTCCTTCTTTATATCCTAATTATTAGAAATTACTATAGTATTATTAATTAGGCGTTATACTTATAGAGGAGTATATCGAACTTAGATATCTACTAGCGCTTAGTAGCACTATTATTACTAGCGTCGCTAGGCGCAGGTTGCTTATTACTAGTGCTCTAGAGACCCTTGATTATAGTATAGAGGTTTGCAATCTTAGTGCAAAGGCCTGCGATCTCCTTAGTCTTAACTATATTAATAGCTACGCGAATCTTATTAGCAACTGCTTGCTTAAACGCGCTATTATTCTTAAGTTTAGTAAGATACTTGCTAATAGTATTAATATTAATAGTATCTATATATATATATATATATATACATATATAGGTAATTCACTATTTATTCCTATTATTAATAATACTCCTTATTTAATAAAGATTAAATAAGGTACTAGACTTAGAGCTCTATTGCTTTTTAAGTCTAATAGATACCTTAAGCTAAATACTCGCAATTAACTATAAGCTAATTTTTTAATATTATTATATAAGGATCTAATATATTACTCTATTTTTAATCTCTCGGATTATAAACTTATAATACCTATTTAGTTACTAGAACTATTAGTTAATGAATGAGTAGAGATCTCTAGCCTAACTAGTAAGGAAGCGCTTATAGACTAAGGTATAACGAAGAATAATCTAATACTTAACTAGGGAGATATCTATAAAGGAAATATTAACCTAAATAGTAAAATAGGTATAACTAAGCCTAAAGGCTTACCAGTAGTTATTACTAAAAAAGGTATATATATTTATAACTAAGATATTAAAGCTATTTAATACCTTAAAGAGGTTATATCGCGTTACCCTGCTATCTAGAAGGACTAAGGCCTAATTAACCTTCCTAAAGATTAATATCTTAAGGTTAAACTTATTAAAGGATAGTAGAATATAAATATTAGATAATAACCTTACCCTATTCGTAAAGAAAATAAGAAACTTATTAATAAAACCTTAGATAAGCTTTATACTTAAGATCGTATAGAATAGGGTAACTCTAGACCTATACTATTTAAGGCCCTAGGTTTTATAATATAGCGAATTATAAATAGTAAGTAAAAAGGTTAAATAGTTATAAACTTATATACTCTTAATAAAGCTATAATCCTAGATATATACTCTATACTACTATAATAAGATATTATTAAACGCCTTTATAGTAAACTTTAAATTACTATAGTTAACGCCTAATCCTTCTTCTATTAATTTCTTACTAAGAAGGAATATTGAGATCAATTTAATATAGTTAGCTATTATAGATAAGAACGCTTAAAAGTAGTCATTATAGGATTCTATAAATTACCTACTTACGCTTAACGCGTTATAAATAAGCTTTTATAACTATATAAGGAATACATCTATATATTTATTAATAATATCATTATTATCTTTAAGGACCTTAAGACTTTTCTTAAGTACCTTAACGCGATCCTTAAACTCTTTACTAATATTCAACTCTTGCTCTCTAAAAAGAAGTTATTTATTAGATACCCTTCTATTAAGTTACTTAGCTTCATTATTAATATATTTAAAATATTAAATATATAATATTGTATTAATATTATTAAGAAGATTAAATATCTCTATAACGTTTATTAGCTTAAATACTAGATAGTAGTAACTAGTTTTCTATAATATATAATACTACGTTATAGTAATTATATTTAACTGCTCTAATAATATAAAATAGTATTACTTATAGAAGCTTAAGCTTAAGGGAAGGATAAAGGTACTATAAGAAAGGTCTTTTATTAGAAGAAAAGCTTTAAACCTATATTAAAAAAAGTAGCTAGCTTTAATAATATCAAGGATATATTAATAGTAAATAATGCTTTATGCTACTATAACTCTAATAAGTAGCTATTTATTTAGCTCGACGTATTAAAAGAATATAGATACTCCGCGCTAATCCTCTAGCTAGCTAATAACGTTAAATAGAAGCTTTATAACCTTATTAAGTGTACTAATATATATCTAATTACCTATATTAGCAAAGCCCTTAACTAAGCTAAATAGAAATATTAGCCTACTAAGCTTAAAGTAGCTTACATAGTTTAGATCGTAAAGAAGTATTAGCTAATATTATATTTATCTAGAAAAGACGGTATAATTATACTTATAGACTATCTAGTAATATATAATATTATTAAATAAATATCGCTATAGTTAGAAAATAAAACGAGGTCTAACTTATAACTCACGTTATTATTAGAATACCTTAGCTAATTCTCCCTAGTATATTATTATATCTCTAGAATATTAAATATTATTATATCTACTTATAACTAAAGTCTCTATTAAAGATATTAGGGAACTTAATAAGATATAGGATAATATACCTATAGGTATTAATTTTATAATAGAAGTATCTCTTAATAATAACTTTAAAACTAAGCTTATCTAATTATATACTAACTCTAAATTGTAGAAGAGAGTATATAAAATACTCTATAAAATAACTAATAATATAGACCTTAACTTTGTTATAAATAATAGTCTTCTTTATTATATTAACCCTTATATAAATAGATAAAGGCTCTCTAATTTAAAAGAATTAGTAGTACTACTTATTAAAGAAGGTTATAATAACTATTATTACTTTAGTAAAGATTAAATATACAGAGCTATTAATAAATTTTGTTATATCCTATATCTTAAATAATAAGCTAATAACTATATAGCTAACTACTTATAATATAGAATAATAAGTATGAAACGTTAACTACTACTTGATATGATATAGCTAATATAAATACTAGCTATCACCTTCTATATAATTACTATAGACTTTGTCGTTAGACTTCCTAAACTACCTTTATAATATTTAGGCTATAAAGTAGAAACCTTCCTACTACTTATTATAGTACTTACTATAACTAATAAGTTCTCTAAAGTAACGCTTCTTCTCCTAGGTTATTTAATATATATTACTAAGATCTAGGGATGCTTTCCTCTTTATAACCTCTAATATAGTAACTAGGGAATACTAAAAGTTATTATATCTAATTATAACTATAAGTTCCTATCAAAGTTTTAAACCTCACTATAAGCTAAACTATATACTAAATTAAGATTCTTAATAATATACTATGCTTAAACTAATAGTGTTTTAAAATATAAAGATTAAACTATTAAACTAGTTATTTATTACTTTCTTAATCCTATTAATAATAATAAGGTAAAATTATCTCCAAGCCTCTAATATAACTTTAATAACGCCTACTTATAAGTTATTAGTTATTTACTACGAAGTCCTATATAGGATAAATACTAATAATATATTAAATATCTTAGGTAATACTAACCTAGAGGTAAACTACGAGATCTTTTAGGAGGAAGCTAAAATTATAATTATAATAGCCTAGCTATATATAAAGGAATAGTATAATAAGAAATATTATTTTATTATATTTAAGCTAGGCAACGAGGTATATCTTAAGATAGGCTTAGGATATTATCTGCTAGGATTACTAAATTTAAAATATAGCTACTAGTATATCCCTTTTAAGGTTCTTAAATATCTTAGTAGGTTAGTATACTATCTTAAGGTTCTACCTAATATAAATATTTACCTAGTTATACCTATTATTTAACTTATATTAGCACTAGCCCCTCGTAATAATACATTTAATTATTAAGATAACTATAGAGGACTAGTTAAGATTAAGGAAGATAATAATATTTATTAGCTTAAAGTATATAAGTATTTTAAGATTAAAAGTATCCTTAAAAAGCAAACTCTCGCATAAGGAAAGGTATAATACCTAGTTAAATAGAAAGGTTACTCGCTAATATATATTATTTAAATAGATAAAGACGCTATAAACGCGGACAAACTTATTACTATATTTAAGAATAAGGAATAAGAGATAGAATAGCTCTATAAATAAGTATAAGCTTAAAGGCCTATCTAACAGAGCGTTAAACTAGTATTAAATCCTAGTAAAAGGCTACTAAAGCGCTTAAGAGGAAAGCCTCGAAAGAATCTAATAGTATAATAAGATATATATTATAAATAAGGAACCTGCTACTTAAAGCGCCTTAAATAGATAATTAAACTAAGAATAATATTATGACTAAAGCCTTATTATAAAATAAATGTATTTAGTATACTTAGCACGCTTAGACTATTGAAGGCTTTATCCTAATAATACTGATATTTATATCTAGCCTAATAATAATAATAACTATATCTATCACGCCTTCCCTCTTAAATACATTCTACTCTTAGTATCTTAATAACTTTTATAAATATAACTACTATCCTCACTTAAGGGTTAATCCCTAATTTTATTTAACTAATAAAAAACATTAGCATTTAATTATATATATATATAATAAATTTATATTATTAAATAACCATATTAGTCATTATTATTATCTTTGCTAGCTAAGTATTAAATAGACTTTTCTTATTATATATATATCTTTACTAAAGCGCGTTAATATCCTTATTCCCTTTACCCTTTAATTACTACACTAATACTCCTTATTTATTTACTATTATCCTCCTCTAGATATTAAGAACCTTTGCTAATACTTAATATTATTACACGCACTTAGCGCTTCTAGAATAACTCTTATTTTATATACCTAGATATTACTTTACCTCTAATAGATAACGGTCTAAATAAGAAGATACTAAGTATATTACTCTTAATTATATCTAATACTACTTATTATATATTAAATCCCCTCTTATTACTAAACTAGGGTACTAAGTTTATAACTACGTAGCTTTTAAGTATATACTTAATTAAGAAACCTAGCGTTATAGAACTAACGATAACGTCTCTAGAACCCCGTTTATTATTTATATTAATACTAATACCTACTATATTTTATAACTATATCCTACTAACTATAGTAAGTTTAGATATTAATTCCTACTTATAATCCTAAGGGGAGAATAGAAATCTATCGATCTAGATATATAGACCTCCTATATACCTAATAAATATTATACTAAAATTAAAAGCGAGCTAATTACTATTAATTTAAATAAAGAGTCTAATAATAAAGAAGAATTTATAAATACTAAGCGCGCTTAAGCTAATAAACCTATTGTCGGAATAACTATCCTGCGCAGGTAATCGTACCAGAAAGATAGGGTTCTTCCGTAATACTATAGTTATTCATAATATCTAACTATCGTAGGTTTGGTAGTTACGATAGCTATATAGGTAGTCCTTGCATATAGGGTCCTAGCCCTCCTATTGGGTGAATCGGCGTAATAGGTGGGTCCGAACGGCCCGATGTGGCGCCGGTCGGGTTAGCGACGAACCGCCGACTAGGCTTCTAATACTAGCAGTCTTTTATTACTGCCGGTGCCTACCCTATAATAGCCTATATTCGTCGAGATAACTACTAAATAGTACTACTTATAAAAGGGGCCTAAATAGCCTAATAACTACATTTTTCGCACGTTTTATTATTATCCCCTGATATGCTATATATCCCCGGTTTTACTATGCGCGGGGCCCCGGCTATTATCGAACGACCTACCCCTCTATCTATATCGTCGCCTTATTATTATTAATAAGCTATTAGAGGGCTTTATTCAGCGTTAACTTCGTAAGTCTATCGGCTGGGTTATTATTACTATAGATCTAGTAGATCTCCGCGATCTCGCGGCGCTCGTATAACTACTATAGCGCTATTATATCGATTATAAGGCGCTTTTCTTTCGTTATACCTAGCTTAACGAGGTACTTATATAGTAAATATGAGTCGGTATAAATAATAGTTAATATCGATAGTAAATTTAGTCGATCGGAGACCTTTTAGAGGGTTATTGCAATTACATAGGCTATATCGACGCTAGCGACTATGCTATAGATCTCCGAGGCTAGTACGCTACGGGTAACGCGTTTTGACTTCGTTAAGCTATAGTAGATAATATTACTATTGATTTCGAACGTATTAATAGCCTTATTATCGTTAGTCTCGTTAGCTAGTATAATAATAAAACCTAGTTATAACGATAGGTCGTTGTTATTAGCAAAAGATCTATTAATAAAAATAAATAGTTTTGTAGTAGCAAGGTTAAGCGGGATAAAACTAAGGCCTCTATCGAGGGATTATAACTACTAGAGTATTCGCTAGTTAAGGATTCTAACGTCGTTAATTATAGGGTTTTGCTATTATATAGCGATAGATAGGTTAGAATAGGCCTCGGGTTAGCAAATTAACGCGATATACGCGCTGCGGGCGCGTTATTTAATATATTGCTGCTTTTGGATAGCTTCGTTAGCAGAGGGGTCGATAGAGTGCAACTTAAGCCCTTGGTCCTTTTAGCAGAGGGTGAGGGTATTGCTATTATTAATCGTTACGATCCTACTATTAAATATAAGGGGGTTATCGATAGCGAGGGTCTGCTTAGGTTTAGCTAAAAAGCCGGCTTTAGTTAATTTAGCCTCCTTAAGGGCGGAAAACACGTTATTTAATAAGCCTAATATATTATTAGTTTGCATACCTATAATAGCAAAAGATAGGTTATTTTTCGTTAATATAAGCAGGCAGGGGTTAAATAACGAAGTCTCTATCTTAAGCCTCTCTTTATAGTAGCAGCTATATATAGCTTACTAATAGGTGCTAGCCTTAGCGATACTATAGAGGGGTTTTATAACCTCTATAATAGTATTATCGGGGTATTTATACTATATTTAGGCGGGTATTTTAGCGAGGATAGGGCGGGTGAGATAGGTAGTAGACTGGATATAGGCTTAGGTAATATTATAGATCTAAAGGGTTTTGCTATTAGCTAATAATAACAGGGCGATTGCGAGGATTAGCTATTAACTAGCTCTTTAGATCGTGGGGGCCTAGGTTAAAATAGCCCCTTTATTATTATTAGCATAGCCCTGAATAATAAGTCTCGACTTCTCATAGGGCTAGGTTATCTTACCCTTAACCTTATTAATAATACGGGAGCGGAAAATCCTGATCCTACTATAACAGGCAGGGTTATATTTAATAAAGTTAAATATACCTTATTTGATAAGGGATTCGATCTCTTATCGGGTCGACTACTTAAAAGGCTCTCTAGGGGTTATAATTATGCTATTATTATATAACTTAATAGCGAGGTTATAGTCGGATTGCTCTTTAGCAGATAGGAAGGTCTTATTAGTAGTAATAACGTCCGTTTTAGCGAGGAGTATAGTTAAAGTCGGACCCGGCGCTAGGTTGCAGCGGGGCTATCCTTAGCGCTATAGTAGGGTAAGAGCTTTGCTATTAGTAATAACGATTATATTATAGACTCCCTTAGTTGCTCCATAGGGGTTTGCAATCCTATTATTATTACTATTAGGTTCTGTTAGTAGGTCGGTCGACCGATAGTAAGGTTTAATAATAGTTAACTAGAAGGATTTCAGCCCGTTAGGTAGTTAAACTACATATTTGTAACTATTATTAGAGATAAGCTAGTAAGGGCCCTTCTAGCTGTTTTTTTCACGCTATACTCTAACCTCCAACTAGAGAGGTAGGCCTAACGTAGGCTCGGTTATAGGGCTATTTCGGGCTATAATAGCCTCGTTAACCTAATAACTAGCGTAGAGTTAGCAGATCTCGTTAATAGCCTTCTATATAGCTTAGGCGTATTATATAATTAATAATAAGGGTGCTAAATTATCCATTAGGCGCGGGTAGGCTCCGAATACTAGTAAGGTTAGTACTAGGCTATTAGGCCTCGCGATATTATTAATAGCTTTTATAGCTATTTAGAGGGTAATATCGGGGTTAGTAGAGGGATCTTCTGCCCGGATAATCTCATAGGCCTGGTATAATAGCTTATAGTATTATTCGACCTTCCCAATGCTATTATAAGCCTTAACTAGGACCTCTTTTATAGAGATCGCTATTTTTCGCATAGATTAGCGAAATTCAGCGGATCGAAAGGAGGTGCTAGCATTAGTAACTATCTAGTTAGGTAGGCCCTAGTATACGTCGATCTAGTAGAGCCGAAGGGTCTGCTATATAGTTTTAGCGGAGATATCCTTTATAAAGCGTGCTATATTAAACGTAGTAGCTATATTAATAATATAGAAAGTAGGGTAGTTACTATTAAGATATATAACGTTAATAACGACCTCGTAGTTGAAATTATAGTCGTCTTTTATTATAAACTTGAACTAATAGGGGCTGCTGCTATGGAGTTAGTAATAGTAGCAAAACTTCGTTAACTTATTAATAATATCGATATCAACGGGGTAGCTAGCACGCTAGAGGACTTTATGGAGTCGTTAGATAGATAGGTAGCTAAAATGATAGTAGATATAGCGTAATTCGACGTTAGTGAGGTTATAACTTATAACAGCCTCTTCCGGGTTAGTTATAAACTATGGGTAGCCCTATAGTTATATAACCGGGGTCGTGAGGTTATTACGAACGAGTTAGTTAGCGATATTATCGAATTTTATGCTAAGTCGGTCTATATTATAAAGGGATAATAAGAAGGGGGTATTCGTTAGCATTACGTAGAAGGTTACGTCGCTAAAAGGAGTTATAATAACCGTTATTCCGAGGGATTCGATAGGGTTAGCGCTGCTGAAGCGGATCGAGGCTGCCCCGGCTATAGAGGGGTTAAGTTAGCAATTAACCCTCTTTTATAGGGCTAGGAACTGCAGGTGACCCCCAGTTGAATATCGGGCTGCGCCGGAGTTGGGGATAATCCCTCTGAATATAGTTAACGAATAACGGTTAGTAATATATATTGCAATAGGATTATTATTTTTATCGACTAACGCGTTATAAGAGGGTTTAACGCGGTTAATTACGTAGAGGGTCGACTAGTTAGCTAAGCGGGTTATCACGTTACTGCTATTAACTGCAGTAGGTTAGCTGAAATAGGTAGTAGTGAGGAAGGCCTCGTCGTTAGTGCTATTAACCTCGTTGCTATTATTATTAATAGATAACGACTAGTAAAAGAGGGTAATAGGGTCATTAATAACGGAGGAGTCAGCTGCAGTAGCTGCGAGGTCTTCGATACCCTTATACCACGCTAAAAACTAGTGATATTCGGCGGGGTTAGCGTTATTTTGGACGTATTAGCTGTTCTTAAACTTGCTATAGGCCTTATAGCGATCGTCGTCGGTATGTTTTATTAACTAATAGCCGGGTTTACTATAAATATAGTACTTTTTAGCTCTTGCTATATTATTAAGGCTATTGCTAACTATATAGGGTCTAAAACGATTCTTTCGGCTGTTGCTATAGTAGGTACGGTCGGTCTAATAGACCCTAGTCCTATCGTTATTTTCAGCGATATATTATATTATAGGCTGGGTTATTATTAAGATAGCTGAATATAACTAGCTAAGGACCCCTTTTATTGACTTAGTAGGGTTAAAGAGGTAAAGATAGCACTCTTCAACCCCTTAGCAGGCGTTGATAATATGGTCCTATAGGATGAGATCGGAGTAATAGGCTAGCGGTAAGGCTTATTAGACCTTAGTTATATAGTTAACGAGGATCTCTAAGTACTCTATCCTCGTTTTAGAGGGGTTATTATAGATAACCTAGGTTAATATAGCCTAGCGCTACTCCGTTAGGTAGGCTTAGTAGGTATCGTGGGATTTGAAGTAGTTATAGAGTTTTTTAACTATAGCTAGGAGGCTTAACTAGGCGCTGCTAAGTCGGTTGAAATAGTAATCGCAGGCTTAGCCTTTTAGTATAAGGGGGAGGGCGCTAGCTGCTTGTAATTACTAGATCCCGACCTTCTCGTAGATATCCCGAAAGATAGTTAATTTTGCCTCTAAGATATCATATTTAGCGCTGCTATACTTTATATTATTAGCGTAAAGCTTAGCTAGATCTATTAACTGCTTTAGCGTAGCTAGGAGGCTATTATAGCCTATATCCTAGTTATTATCGACTGCGCTATCTCCGCTAGTAGGCGTGGTTTTTACTAGTATTATCGTGGGAGGGGCCTATAGCTACGGGGTTTTTAGTTTAGCGCAGAAGTTATAGATATTGCTAGCTTAGGCGAGGTTCTTATTAGGTCTCGTGAGATAGGGTAGGCGTATAAGCATAACTAGTACTAATATCTCGCGAATAAACGTTAGGTTATTAGCGAGGTATCGTGGGAAGTCGTCTATATAGGCGTCTAACTAGGCTTAGCTCTAGTAATAGAACTTAGGTCTAGTTATAGCCTTAATAAGCCTAATAGAGATTATTCTAGCTGCTAGGTTAACCTATACTCTATAGCTAACGATATAGTTTTTAAGGGCCTTCCTAAGCTTCTAGTTAGTCTTGCTAAATAGTTTAGCAGTCTAGCTAATAAAGTCGTATGAGAACTCGCGCTAGAAGGCTCGGCTAGTGTTCTTATCGATCTTATAGACCTCAAGTTAATAGCTTATCTATATATTTACCTATTTAACGGATATATTAGGAATATTATCGCTTTCCTCGTTAATCTCAAAGACCTTATCCTATAGGTCGGGCTAGATAATACCCTTGAGCTAGGTGGGGATAGGGATATTGCTATAGATAGATCCTTAGATAGATCTATTATAAGTAGTAGGAGGAGGAGGAGGGTTGCTACCTAGCTTAGCGGTTAGGGTAGCTATTATAAATAGAGTAGAGGAGATAGGGGGGTATAGTATGTGTTATTTTTCGCAATATTATAGCTTTTCGCATCGAGGTTGTCATATATAGGTGCAAAGCAGCCTAGACGTTATCGCTATAGTCATTTACTCAACTAGTCGTTATATATAGGCGTAAAGCAGCCTGGACGTTATTAAATAGTTATCGTAGTAGCCTATAATAGTTATTTCAATCCCTCTGCTAGTAGCGGTAATATTAATAGCGGAGACGTCTCTTCTACTATAGGTAGTAATAAACCTTGCTGATCTATAGTAACTCGAGTGGTTATAATAGTTAAGTTAACTACTAATTAGTATCGGAATAACTATCCT
>JAOQIF010001043.1:0-29794 GCA_026260285.1 Colletotrichum sansevieriae
TCTTCAACTCAGCGCTCGTGACCTCAACCTCCATCAGTAACTCGTGAAAAGTCAATCACTCACTGCAGGCAAACAATTGTTTCAGAAAATTCCCAATTATTATTAGAAAGCCCTGATCATAGGGTAGGTATCACTAGACAAATTCCACGCCTCCAATGCCACCGGTATTCCAATCCCCCCAAACTCCAAACTGAAGCTCAGTAGTGACCACGAAGGTTGGTAGCCCGGTCCTACACGGCAGCCTCCAAGAATTCTGAAGTCAGCTGACCGTGATAGTCGTCCTTGGCCTTTCCGCCAGGTGCGACGAATTCGTTATCCACGAGCTTCCAACCCTTGATCTTCATGCTCTTCCACTCTTCTGACAGCTTTAGACGAACGAGGTCGCCGGCGGCACGGGCATCCTCCGCACTGTCGTGACCCTGGACCTTCCCAGCCGTCTCGACTTGAATCTTGCGGTTGAGAAGGTTGTCCATGAGCATCTTTAATCCCTGGCGATAAGGGAGGCCGTGCTTGTGGGGGAACAGGAGAACGGTGTCGATGATAGTGGGGTGAATGATTCTAACGGCGTTCAAGTCGTTCTCCAGACCATGACCAATGAGTGGGGTCTCAGGGCTGATGAGAGAGAACATCAGGTCGCGGGCGACCTCGGGAGAAGAGACGATCTTCATCTTCTTCTTGGGCTTCTTGGGGCTGGGCATATTCTTCGCCTGGGCAGGAGTTGGGTCCTCCTCCTTGACTGTCCAAGGCTCAGCAGTGGCCATATCCTCAGGCCAGACGCCAGAGTAGCGAGAGTTGAGATCCAGGATCTCGCCGACGGGTTGGACGAGAACATCCAAAAGTTCCTCGCCGGTGGGCCAGGCAGTGGCGGTGATGCGAACAAGCTCAAGGCCATGGACGGTGTAGCACATCTCGCAATCAAAGCAGACAGCTCTGTCGGAGGGAGCATTGGGGTTGGCGGGAGTCTCAGAGAAGTTGAGAACGGTAGCAAGGCGCTTGGAGTCTGAGGCCTTGAAGACGTGGTGAGGTACGTTATGACAGCCGGCCGAATCTCCGACAGCCTGGCCACAGCAGCGGTAGCGCTTCTGCGTTCTGGATCTATCGCCAAGCTGACGCTCAGGGAAGTATGTCTTACCCCAGTGGTAAGTACAGCTGCCGCCGGAAGCAAGGGCTCCATCTTCTTCTCTTCTGCCGGGGAACATCTGGAAACGCTTGTCACAGCGGTCGCACTTCTCCCAGCCCTTGGCGGCCTCTAGACCCTGGCGTGCCTTCTCGACGTCGGCCTCACTCGGGATTGATGTGACGTAGCCGTGATTGGCGAGGCCATCGATGGGCGTGATGAGATGACGGACGAGCTGAACTTCTTGAGCCGGGGTCAAGCCAGTGACGACCTTCTTGGGTGAAGCGAGGGGCTTCTTGTTGGGACCCTTTGGCGTCTGCTGACGACGTTGAACGACTCTCTCCTCCTTCCATTGCAGCAGCGTCATCTTCTTGTACTGCATGATTTTGTTCTTGATTACGTTTGAATAGACCGCGGTCTTCTCGACGGCGATATTCTCCTCTTCGTCGAGGGTTCTCCAGATGAGGTCCTGGTCTGTAAGGACGAGCTTCTTCTCTTCGTCGTCTTTGGCGGTTTTCTTGAGTTCGTTGTTTAGACGAGTGTATTCAGAGTGTAGTAACTGTATAAGCTTGTAGCGAGTCTCGAATTTTGCAGGGGCTGCTACCGATTTCAGCAAGCGAGGGTTGAGAGCCTCGGGTTTTCTGGGCTTAGGTGGCGCCTCCCTGGAAGGGATTGAAGGAGTGTGATGCGTAGTAGAAGCCTTGTTGTTGTCGTCGTCGTGTGAGACTGAAGCTGCTTTAGGAGTGGTAGTGGCAGATGTGCCAGTGGATGGGGAGCCAGAGAGTGAGTCAAGCTTCCGCTTAGGTGGGTGACTACTGGTAGATAAAGGAGAGGACTTTGAGTGATTCAGAGACTTGGAATGGGATGAAGCGAGAGAAGGGGCGGCAGGGTGAACTTGAGTGCCCTTCTTCACGAGGCCAGCAGGGCTGGAGGAAGCTGGGCGATTTAAAGGTGGAGGGGAGATGGGCCTGGCCACAGCTGACAAAGTGTCATCCGGTCTTGGTGCGGTTGTGTCTTGTTTTGAGGCGGTTTTGACAGGAGTGGCAGCTCTTGCAGAATCGGCGGGGTCGCTGACGTTTTGAGCAACTTTGGGACGTTTTCGAGGGCCATCCTGGGTTGCATTCGTTGAGGTACCAGTCGACCTCTGGGCCGACGTTCCTGCCTTGACTGAGGTTGCTGATGTGGCAGCCATCTTATCCCTGTCTGCTTTATGCTGGAAGAGGCACTGGAATGCAGTACACTTGTCTCCAGCGGGGCAGGGAATGTGTTTGAGGTCGACAAAGGACATTGTGACAAGAACTCTTTCAACGGCAGCAGAAGCATAGAGCTAATTGGGGCCAGGTAGGCAAGAGCAGTAGCAAAGGCCGTCTTGGCGGCTCTTTCTGTAGTTGTCGTTGCAACTGTCACTCAGACAGAGAAGGTATCGTGAGGGTGGCCTTGCCTCCCTAGGCGTCGACAACTCAGATAGCGGTATAGTCTGAACGGGCACTCTGAGAGGAACAACAACGGGAACAGTGTGGCCTTGGTCTGGACTACCGTAGACCAGGAAGGAAAATCAGTCCCAGCAACGCGTAAGGGAGATAGAGTCAGAATGAGAGAGCGCTCGACGATCCGGGGGAGCGGTAGGACGATCTCATAGCCAAAACCGCAGCCGGGCCTTGTTGGCGTAGCCGTCGGAGAATTTGGGGGGCCACGGGCTAACGGGGTCAAAGATAGCCAGGGCGAGGCTGATACAGGAATGAAGCGAGATTGGCAAGACTGGCTGGTAATCAAGTGTTTTCTGGCGGAACCACATACCGGACGACGGAAACGTTCAAGGCATAAAGGTGAAGGAAGGGTTTGGAACAGTGTCACAGATGTTTGGTGTGTCTCAAATGCAGTCGGAGTTGGGATGGAGAGAGGCTCCGAGCGACTGACGGATTAGGTAAGGCTCCCACTCGCGTGGTGGTGGGGGCGCTGCGCCGGCTAGGGTTGGTTCGCGGCAGTCCAGATCTTGCAGCTTTCGTTCCAACGGTTGGCGGATGAGGCCCCCAATAGCGTCAAATGCATGCCTCTCAGTGAGAAAAGCTGTCGTGTTCTTTTTTGGCCTTGCGATGGAGGAGAGTCAGGGGTCAGCAGGTCGTCATCACGTTGCCGTTCTTTTATTCCCCGGCGGCGTATCACCAGTGAGACCGAAGAGATCGTCGACTGGGCTCAGTCATGATGTTGATTGCTCGTCTCGATGCGGTATTTTGTTTCCTTTTCCCACCCACCTCATCTCTATTTCCCTGCCGTTCTCGAACATTGGTGACAGAATGACACGTTACCTACAGCAACAAAAAAATTTGGCTGCCAAACAAATGCTGCCCTTCCTACAGCCCCTTGAGCAAGCCATCATCTCTCCCCCCTCATTCCCACAAGATGGATGTGATTCAAGGGGCCAGAAGACCATCCCGAGGACCTTATCGTGGGACAAACAGGCATCGTCTCATCTCGGGCTACCTGAGGAACAAAAGTGAACACATTTTTTAAGCGACCGATGAAGGTGTACCCAAAGTATATGAGGTCACGGGGATATGGCCTGCCATTCACTTACCTTTTTTTCGTGGCGTCCGTTCCTTCATAGCCGTCCACTGTACAGTAAGCCACGACCGCACTCAAGACATCTGTACCACCTCGTACTTCTTATCTCGACAGGCCCCAAGCACAATGCCAATCACTTCACAATAAGAGCAAAAGTATGCATGTAATGTGCAGCCCTAGTCCCTTGCTTCTCCCTCGTCGACCATTCATTCTCGGCCAAGCTTGAGCTCAGATCTTCTCCCATGACTAGGTGACACCGATTGATATTGAATCGCGAATGAAGCCATCGTGACATGCATTCGCTGATGATAACGGGTACCGGTATCTCAGCCCAGACGGGTGTTAGTTGTACCAAGCCGTTGGACGCAGCCTGGGCCGCCCTTGTCTTGGAAATGGACTTTCCTATCGCAGTACAACGGTTGGACAGAAACCCACTGGCGGTGAACGGGGACAGATCGGGATTTTCTTCCATCATCTATCAAGAAACTGTTATCTACGAGGCGGATCAGACCTACGTGGCATGGAGTATAAATTAGGTGTTCACAACCCACCCTCACCAAACTATACCGTCTAGTCTGCTCCGTCCAAGATTTCTTTGCGTTGGAATCTTCTTTCAGCCTTGAAGACGGACGAACTATTTCTTGTGTTCCCAGGCCGTGAATGCAAGGGATCCCAGCAGCACCAGCAGCAACAGCAACAGCAACAGCTCAGAGAGCTAGCTCTCTACTCTGTACCCATCAGCCCTGCCGATTAACTTCACAACCTCAGAACGAAGTGTACCCAGGAGACCGGGTGACTTGTTGACCGGGTTACTACACAAATCCTTCGCGTGGCAACGAATCGGAATCCCCACTGTCAACCGTCAGCGCTGGAGCCTTGGGCATGTGGACGAAGCTAACGATCTGACGTCGCGTGCGTGCGCGCGCGCATTCGATTTCCAGATACAGTCCATAGGTAGTCATCGCAAAACCACCCAATTAGCGACCAGCACCTCGGAAAGGGGGAGATCGCGGTTCAACTTCATCCCTAAAGCCACGCGGTGCACGGCACCCTAACAGGCACCCACGTACCACTAGCGCACTGAAGCGTACCCACACCCCAAGGTGCATGCATCTTCTGTTAAGGTGCTCTGCAAGGCGCCACGCCCGCCTTATCTCCCTTTGAGTCCAGCGTCGACGGTGGGTGTCAGCATCATCGAAAATCGGGCGCATCCATCTCATCATCCCACCTCAAGTCAAGTCCACCCGGGGCGGATTTCAGCTGGCCCGGTCGGACCTCGCGGACTTTCCGTTGGAGGGACTCTTTTGTGGTTCGCCCCGAGAATATTAACTCGGGCCCGCGTCCCACTGAAAGAGACATCCCTTCCAACAACCACGTCTTTACCGACGAAAAGCGCGTCGCTACCGTTTTCACTTCGCTCAATTGACCGGTCCCTGATCTCATCAAGCTACACAATGGATTACACCGGCGGCACCGTGGAGGCCGACCACCTCTGCGTCCTGGTCCATGGGGTTCGTTCGTTCATAATCCGTCCCGCTACACCGCACAAACTCACACCCAAATGAATAAGATACTTCTGGCTTGCAAATTAATCTTGACTTGCAAGCCGAGTGTTCTGTACTCCGTCTCTGATGGGCTAACACGGCTCCTTCCCATAGCTTTGGGGTAACCCCAACCACATGGCCCAGATCGCCAAAAGCTTGCGCGCAAAGTATTCCGCCGACAAGCTGTACCTGCTGCTCGCGAAGCGCAACAGCGGCTCTTTCACGTACGACGGCATTGAGCGCGGCGGCGAACGCGTGTGCGCCGAGATCGAGGAGGAGCTGCGCGCCATTAGCGAAAGGGGCGGTAAGATCACCAAGTTGAGCATCGTGGGGTACTCGCTTGGTGGTCTGGTTTCTCGCTATGCGGTCGGTCTGCTTCACTCCAAAGGCGTTCTCGACACCGTGGAGTGCATGGTGTGTAAACTTCTAGTTTACTGGTAAAGTGCTGGTCTGGTCACTAATGCAGCACAGAACTTTGTGACTTTCGCGACGCCTCATCTCGGCGTTCGCACGCCGTTGCGCGGATGGCACAACCACCTCTGGAACGTCCTCGGAGCGCGCACCCTGTCCATGTCAGGCCGTCAACTCTTCACGATCGACGACTTCCGCGGCACGGGCAGACCGCTCCTCGCAGTTCTCGCCGACCCTAACTCCATCTTCCTTGCAGGACTGAAGCGCTTCAAGCGTCACACCCTCTACACCAACATCGTCAACGACAGGAGCGCCGTCCACTACACTACCGGCATCACCAAGACGGACCCGTACACCAACCTCGACAACGTCAAAGTCAACTTCCTCGACGGCTACGAAGATGTCATCCTCGACCCCAAACACCCCGTCGCCCCACGCCCCAAGGTCTCCGGGCCCGCCACCATATCCTCCGTGGCGTCCGCCAGCCTGAAATGGATCCAGCGCATCCCTTTCGTCGTCGCCCTCACCGTCTTCGTGCCCATCGGCATCGTCGCCTTCCTATTCAATTCGGTGATCCAGACCATGCGCTCCTCCAAACGCATCCAACTGCACGAGAAGGGCCTCGCCGGCGTCGCGGTCGAGGAGTACCGCGGCCCGGTATGGATGAAGGAGATGCGCGAGGAGGTGGAACACGTTTACGAGACGCTGAACAGCTCGCAGGACCAGGAGTACCTGGGCAGCGAGACGGACGACGACGACGACTTGGACGAGCAGGAGATGGACCGTAGTACGACACAGCTGCTGGCGCGGGAACGACGCATGTCAATGCCTTCGCAGCCGACGCTCGCCCTGGCGCCGTACCAGTTCCAGATGATTCAGAACCTGGACTCGGTCGGCTGGCACAAGTTCCCGGTGTGGATTCACAAGGACAGGCACAGCCATGCTGCCATCATTGTGAGGTGGGAGAAGAAGACGTTTACCGAAGGGAAGGTCGTGTTGAAGCATTGGCTGAATGAGGAGTTTGTGATTTAAACGGTTGGGATGAATGGTGTTCCTGGAGCTGGAGAGCGTTGATCATTGGTATACTTGCTCCGCGAGGAGATTTAGATCTTTTCTGTACAAAGATTTCGTCTGTAACATACGTATTTCTTCCACTTGCCTGCCCCGGTTCTCCATTATCATACCGCATCAGACGGCGGCGTGAGATACTCCGTTAGAGTGACCAACATGAATGGACAGCCAACTTTGAGCAACCAATCAATCTGGTATAATCTTGCCTTGTAACGTTTCGGGAGAAAGTCATCAGCCGCTGGACAGTCGTCACTACTGTCTGCGCGGATTACCACATCGTCATCTACTTCAGAAACCAAAACCCAAAGTCTTCGAAGATGAGAACATATCTGAGAGCAGCCATTATGGAAGTAAGCATCTTCGTCCATCATCGATTGTATAAAAAAAATTACGAACATGCTTCGATAAGCATCACAAATTCGACGACAATCATGCACTCTCACCTCAATAACCCCTGACAACCCCAGCATCCAGTTCGACGAAAACAAGCGCTTGGTACTTCCACCTCGCTTTAAAGACAAACCCAAGGGGCACAGACCACCACCTCCCGACCATCCGCCCCGAAGGCTAAAACCCAGCGTTCCGGTCCACCCGAACTCAGGGGTCCCCTTGACACCCACTCCCTTATCGACCACTCAATTACGTAGGGGGACACAGGGGGCGAGGGAGGAGGGGGGGGGGGTGCGCGGCTTAAACCTTCGTGTGTGTGTCCCGTTCCGGGTGTCGGTTCCGGGAAGCAAAAAGCAACAATGAAAGGAAACAAAAAAAAGTCAATTGCGTCGTCGAGTGCGACATAGGAGAAACTTTTTGCCTTTTTGGACTTCGTCTACAACGAACATCGTCATATGCCGTATAGGCGAAACTTGACCTACGGTGGAGTTATGCGACACAGTGAACGACAATACGAGGAAGAATGAGAACATCACGGTTGTCGAAAGAGACGTCCGCCCTCTTCAAGATGGCAAACCAGTCCCCGTCCTCCCCGCCGCCGACCACGCGCAGGACGACGCGCTCCTCGCTAGCACGCTTCGCGTACACCGACTCCTCCAACGGTCCGACGTCCGACTCTACGATACAAGACATCGTTCTCGGCAACGACATCGAGGACGCGGTCACGAGCGCGAACGGCGGCAGGAAACGACGACGGGCCGCCACGAAAATGGAGGACCCAAAAGTCAAGATCGAGCAGACGGAGACGGAGATCACGAGCACGACAACGTCCTCGCCGGCCCGTGCCAAAAAGGCGCGGAAACCTGCGCGCGTGATCAAAGGCGACGACGCAGCCGCCGCGCGCGTCGAGCCGCCTACGGACTGGGAAGAAATCTACAACGCGGTGAAAGAGATGCGCTTGCACGGGGCGGCGCGGGACGCCGCGGTCGACACGATGGGGTGCGAGAGGCTATTTCACCCGGACGCGTCGAAGCGGGACAGGAGGTTTCACGTACTCATCGCCCTGATGTTGTCGAGTCAGACGAAGGATACGGTGAACGCCATGGCGATGAAGAGGCTGATGACGGAGCTGCCCCCCTGGAAGGAGGGCGCGGAGGGAGGGTTGTGTCTGGAGAATATATTGGCTGTCGAGCCGGCTTTGCTGAACGAGTTGATTTGGGCTGTCGGGTTTCATAACAATAAGACAAAGTACGGCGGGGCTTCGCCCATGAACACGGGACGAGGAGCTGACGATGACAGGTATATCAAGGCGGCGGCGGAGATTCTTCGCGACGAGTTTGATGGCGATGTTCCGGATACGATCGAGGGGCTTACATCCCTCCCTGGAGTTGGTCCAAAAATGGCATATCTTTGCCTGTCTGCGGCATGTACGTTAACCCGCTGGCCTCAACATCTCACGTTTCGGCTAACAGTCATCGAAGGGGACAAGACGGAGGGCATCGGTGTGGATGTGCATGTACACCGGATCACGAATCTCTGGGGCTGGCACAAGACGACGCAGCCTGAGGGGACGCGGATGGCGCTTCAGAGTTGGCTGCCGAAGGACAAGTGGCGAGAGATCAACTGGTTGCTCGTCGGGCTTGGGCAGACGGTATGTCTACCCGTCGGTAGGAAATGCGGAGACTGCGAGCTCGGTTTGAGAGGACTGTGTAAGGCGGCGGAGAGGAAGAAGGTGAATGAAGGACGGAAGATCAGAGAAGTCAAGGTCGAGGTCGCAGAAGATCTGGTGGTCAAAAAGGAGGAGGTCGTAGAGGAGGTCGTTAAGCACGAAGTTGTAAACGAGCCCGTAACAGTAGAGCCCGCGCCCGCGCCGGAGGTAAATAGTGGGATGTCGGACGGAAGCGAGCCGACCGGAGGTGCCGCGGGGACAGCTCCGAGAAGGAGACGCGGAAAAGCGGTTTGACGAATGAGAGGTGCATCCTGACGATGAGAGATGTGAAAGACATTAGTGTAATACCCTCATGTGGCTGAGCATAGCTGGGTGGCGAAAGGCACCAGAAGAAAGTTGCGAAATACAGCGCAGGTAGGTCTTGGAATGACGGCAGCAGTATCCGACCGAGATACCCGGGGAGTGCCTGCCTCGTTTCGGGCATCGGCAGGGGCGGACCCGAGGATTTCGGAGGAATTCCGGATTCAGGAGGGGGAAAGCGGAAGTCATCCAGCTGGCGTCCAGCCAAGGAGCTCGGGGTGCACCGTGCAAATGACGGAGAAGATCGTGGAAGGGGGCGAAAACGATTTTGCACCGCAGATACGATATCGGAGATACGCCGGCATTCATCCATCATCAGGGTGTGCCCCGTGCTCCGTGTCCGCCAGCGCATGCGTGTGTGCCGTCATCGTCACGATTTCACAGTCACCTGTGGCGTGGACACGGCGGTGGATACGGCTTAGGCTGGGGGAGGCGGAGGCGAGGTCGAGGGTGGTTTTTGGGACGGGTGCTGACTCGCATGGTCGGAGGACGACGAAAGCGGCGAGGTGAAGCATGGCGTGCCACGAGTCCTTGAGTTGGGGAAAAAAACAGTCGGGTAAAATCAAGGGATCTAAAGACTGTAACAATGAGGCGACGAAGCCAAACCAAAAGGTCGTTCTGCAGTACAACATACTAACTTGCTGAAGGTTTCGAGGGGCATGCTCTGTTTGACACGGAATGTTCGTCCGTGGTCTCATTCGGCTGAAATAGCGGTAACTCTCCGACGTGAACATTGAACCCCGTGGCTGAGCCGCTACAAGACCTCGAACACCGAGTCATTCGTGACTGAATCATACTCGTCAACATCACAAGGTGCAGGGGGAAACTAGTTGAATGTCAAACTTGTATTTTGAGTAAATCCAGATGTTGCAGGCCATTCTTCGCCATGGCGGTCGCTCGAAATGACCTTACGCCGATACGCCGTGCGGGAAGAGATAAAAGCCGAACTATCCTAAGCTAGAGGTATGATACACATCGTGATGTGAGACCCGGGGCCAGTAGAGGTCGCCTCGTGTCGTTGCGTTCGAGTGATGACGCGAACCAAGTAAAACGACGCCGCCGTCGCTACTACTGCCGCTTTCTGCATTATAGAAGCGAACTGTTCATAGTTCGCGAGAACTGTATCAAAAGAAAATCCACCATATTGTGCAGAGGTTCCAAAATGTGAAGGGGAACGTGCAAATGGAAAGATCCGCCGCGCACATCGGACTGTTGGACAGCTGCTGGTAAAATCCGCGCTGCGCTCCGGTGTTCACTCCAGAAACCCGCATCTCGACGGTGATATAATCGCGCAAACGATCGTTTCGGCGTGAGATGGGAACGTGGCTGTTGGCATCAAGTGGTGTTCTCATACACCACGGATGACCTGAGTACGCTCGGCCTCAAGTTGGGCAGCATTACGCTCGTGAGATTGCTTCTTGCACTGTATTGCCAGCCAAGTTAGCACAACAGGCTTTGTTCTTGTTGTAGGACGGTGCCGAGCCCGAGGAGCCAGGAGTACTCGGGATTCACAGTGGAACTTACGTCTTCCAAGCCGTCGCACTTGTGGTCTTCGAGGAGACGGTGCTTCCCGCAGAAGTGACCGTTGCAGAAACCGCAGTCTCCGACAATGCGCTGGGCGGCGTCCTTGCACTCCTTGAAGGTGCAGCGAATTCTCTTCTGAGGCATTTTGGGTGATGGCAGGGTTGGTAGCGTGAAGCGTAATCAGGTAGTCGTGACTACACGATCGATGCGACGCTGTTCTGGGCAAGGCGGCAAGGTGTTGCGTCGAGAATGTCCTCGGAGCTGTCGACGTCGGCTCGCTGTTGAACTACAAGGGGAGCTGCGAGGAGAGAGATGTGGGAGAAATTGTCGAAGCGGACAGCGAGATAATGGGAGGGAAAAGAAATAAAAGGATGAAGCGGAAATGGAGGTGAGTAATAAGGAAGGGCAGGTGAAGTTGGCTGGGGCGAGTGGTGTCAGTCGGTCAATGATGATCTAATAAACAGAGCCGGGTCCAGGTCCAGGCAAGCCAGGTCCAGGTCGAAGGCGGGAGAAGCGCTCACAATGAATGACAAGACAACAAGACAAGGAACAGCGGCCTCGAGCAGGGGACAGGGAGGCTGGTGGAGCTTCCGGGGTGGAGGGGTGTGAGACTCAGAGTCTGACTCCGCCCAAAATGAACGACGCCCCCAGTGCTTGGTAGGTAGGTACCCGTCCGTACTGAAGTACTTCACCATGGTGGATGCGGATTGATGGACTGCGGGTGTGCTGGGTTGTTATTTGCAGCATTCGACGACCCTCTTCAAACGGCAATGGCCAACCCAACACTCATGTGCTCCAATGCAGGATTAATTCAAGAGAGAGGCCAATCACTCCCATTCAAGTGCGTATGGTCAGGCATCTCGGACGGAAGGCGTGACCACAGCGTCAGCAATTCAGTAGACTGTTCCTAGTGTTCCCATTTACCGCTCGTCAGTCAACGAAACAAGTCGAGAAGTCTACCTAGGAGTAGTAAACGCGGCAAAATGTGGTCTCCGATGCACGTCGCGCCGCGCTGCGCTGCAATGCACGGCCAGGCCATTCGCTGCAGTCCACGGTGTCTCCAATGTCATCCATGCTATTCGTACACCGTACTAAGGAGGCCGTTTCCGTTTTGGCACGCAGAAGCCAGAAGAACAATTTGGGAGGCAACTGGCGGGTGCAGTGGAACGAGAGAGGGATGACTGGAAGGGAAATGCAGGTATTGTGGATGAGCTAAGCATTGTGGGTATGAGGTCAACAGCTCTGGGCAAAAGGGAAATCAGGGTCGCCGGGGTACTTCCAACGACCTGAAGCCAGGCGTAAACAACTTGTCTGAGGTGCCCCTTTGTGCAGCCGGAACAGTGGATGTTTCTTGCTGCAATAGGGAAAGGCAACAACCTGAGTGCGCAAGCCAGCCGTGTTGATGCATCACTGGGCCTGGGATCGGATGGGGCGAGGCAACGCTGATGGAGTCCAGGTATGGATGGGCCTTGCGTGTGTGGGCGATGAGGACGGGGACCAGGTGGACAAGGTCGGGGTCCAGTGCAGGGCGAGACGAGACATTGGGCGCTCTGCAGTCCCGAGGTTCAAAGCCACCGAGCGCTGGCTTGCGTCAGATGGGCGCCTAGGCAATGCCGATGACACCGTGTTGCGAGGCTCCGAAAGCGGTGAAATGTCGTTGGGATAGACTGGACTGGACTGGACCGGACCTGCGCCGCTGGAATACGCTGTGATACCAATCGCAAGTTGTTAGCCCAAAGCTATCGGGTGTTTCTTGGTCCGGATCGATGGATCTCTGCGGCCGGATCGGCAACGGAGCAGCGTATGATCGCTGGTAGGTAATCGTGAATGAGAGACAGATACCGTGCTTTCCCGTAGACGGAGAAGAGGTTGATTGATCAGTGGACATGACATTCATAAGGTGGTAAATTGTGCGTACTGCGTGTACATGACTGTAGCCGCGATGTATCTGTGAGATGAGGCTATACGTCAGCGGTGATTTGGGATTGGCGAGATGAGGTGACTTTAAGTGCCAGCAACAGGGCCAGAGACTGAACCAGGTCTACCAAGATTACTTACAGCTGGGGCGAGTGCTCGGATGATATCCTCAGTGCGAGTCAGTTGGACGACGCAGCAGAGTCGCAGACGCAGACCATCAATCGATAATGGAACTCGTGTGAAATGTAAGCGCACTCTTTTGGAGGTAGGAGCGGGCAAATAGGAGCCGAAGTCAAGACGGCAGGAGACATGTGGAGTACCTACCTACCTTCCGTACGACAAGGTAAGATAAGAAAAAAAAAAAAAAAAAAAAAAAAAAAAAAGGCACAGCACGTACGGCAGGTGCAGCATGGGAATTACACCCGAGGCGGACAAGGCACCTTGCCTTGAGGTAGGTACTTAGGTAGCTGGTAGGTAGGAGGCCAAAATCTGCCTATACATACCTGCCTCGAATCTGCATTTGTCGTAACGACGCTTGTGACTGACCTGACTCTGCCATTCTTGCCTTTTCCAATCAATGGCTGCATCAATCACACAAACACCTCAACCTGATTCATCAAGATGCAGCGCTGCAGCGTCGCACGAGCGAGTCCTGGCCGCCGGCATTCCACCTTCACCATCCTACCTTAGACGTACCTCGGACCATCTGTGGACGGTACGGAAGCCAGTGAGCCACAGCTAGTCCGTCGATGGACTTACGCCGCACTTTAACACCATCAGTTTCCAACGACCATGATGCTACCTACCTTCCTCCTCCTCGATAGGCTCTCCGGGTATGGGCTAAAGCCAACAAGGCCCCTCTGCAATGACATGGCGCCGCATGGCATTGGCAATACCATCGCATGGCCCCCATGGATCAGGGCTCCTGCAGGACCGTAGCCTGCAGCAATCATCCCAGCCTGTTCTGCCCCGACTTACACTCCGTGCTATTGAAATGGTCGGCGATGGATCGTCGACTGACTTGCGTGTCAGCGCTTGGTCTCAGTGAAAATCCCCAGTCGTAACTCGTTGTCGTCGCAGCCCTGGTCGCCGCCTCCTCCGCCGTCTTCGTTCTCACCTTGCACTTCTAATCACGCCCAGCGTCCTTCCCCACATGCTGCATATCACATAGTAAGTCTGTCTGTCTGGCTAGCACGCACTATTGCAGCCTCTACAGGCTATCTCAGGCCTCCAATGCTGCGAAGAACCGTACCCCAGCAGCCACGACACTTCCATCCACGCCTCATCCGCTGTTTACACTTTCAACGGCAGCTGCAATGACGTGCAAACAGTGACTGGCAGAAAGTCAAGGATAAGGTAAAGTCATACTGCGTAAATGAAGAAAGGATAAGCCTCCTGCCACCCCTTACCGGCCCGAAGTCCTTGCTTAGACTCACGGCAGGGGACAACCTCGACTCTGCAAGACTCCTTCAACCCTCTCGGGTCCTCCGCACGCAATGACCATGATCTGGGCGACTGTTATTATCGCGCAAGAAGGATGCCAGCCCCGAAATGCCCATTGGCTCAATCCGCAACAACATCTATCCGTACTTGCCATGTGAATTTGTGACGACCGTCGCTGAACAACCGGAATTGCAGATGAGAGGGAGACACCGCTGGACCGAGCGGTGCAGCGCCTCAACGCGTTGGCATAGTCAATGTCATAACTCAGGCCCATACTTCTCTGCTCTGCACGCGTCCCAAGCTCGTCTCCGGAAGGTAAATTGATTCTCAAGCTCGCGCCTCATATTACCGAACCGGTACATTATACTGGTCTGATCTGACCAAACCAGAACTTGAGTAGTGACAGAACGGACACAACCAAGTCAACGACCAGCTGCAACCCGCGAGAAGCAGTGCCGCCCAGCCTAGCGTCGTGCAACCCGACCTCCTACCAAATTGGATCTGGCCTGCTGCAGCCAATGCGACCAGCTGCTTGGGAGGGGGGCCATTGGCCAACAATAACCCTGCTGGGAGAACGTTGACGTGGTTGCCAACCGGAGAGGATACAGAAGCAAGGGACCACAGTTGGAGGACATCCGTGGACAGCAGATCAACGCTGTGAACATCGTCCAAATTGGTACTCCCATCCAACGTCGTATCTTGATCACCGAGACAGGGTATTTCTGGCCAGCCCAGTCTTCTGAATGTGCTGCGCCAACGATGGGATGAATAACTCAATACGAACCGGCCTCGCGATCCCGGGGTCGTTGCCGACGCTACAATTAATAGTGCTGTAGTTGGACGTGGCATGGCCCGCTTGTCTTGTCTTATCTTATCATCCCTGAGGGGTAAAATGAGCATGGGTTATTTGAAGGTCGTTCACGAGACCAATATGTGGCTGTATTCCGACACATCCACGATGGGCCGGTCTGTCCTTCTGAGCCAACATTGATCGACAACTGACAGCTGGTGAACCAAATGTCTGGAGTTGCGGATGAGTTCACAGTTCCAGTGGGCCTCCAAAATGTGGCTTGATTTCTCCGCGCCATTCATTTACCCTGAATCCTCCCGATCTGCGCGACTGAAACACCGAGTGCCATTCAAATCTATTATCTACAAGATCCTTCCTTCTATTACGATCTGAAGCAAATAAATAATCCCTACTTCGAGACCTTTCTCCGTAATTATGGACGTTTCCATATTTATTTACATCACTCCCTCTCGATTCTTCGACTCATCAACAACAATCGATGCGACGACGCCTTGGAAATTGCGAGTCTAGCCTTGATTGCCCATCAAAATTAGCCCACTCAATCAATGCGTCCTCCGCTCAATCCTGATTTCCGATGGGGAGGGGTTTGAGTCCCCAAGTTAACTACAATCGGACGCCGATGACACCGCTGCTGCGGTGAGCTGCCCGAGCCGAGCCGCGGCAAGCGAAAGAGAGAGAGGGAAACAAAAATAAGGCATTGCGGTTTATTTTCTCTCCCCCAACCCTTCCCTCCATCTTGACATATCATATCATTTACCCGCTTCGACCGCTTCGCATTTTTCCGAGCGTAGGTCTTGAGATAAATAACCAGCGCCTATGGACTTAGTCTTCTTGGGTGATTGGTATTCCATCTATGTGTACAAGCGAGGCCAAAGCAGCCATGGCAAGTCGCAGTTATCTATCCGCTGACCTCCAAGACATTGAAAAATATAAGTTGCCAACTCAGGCGACCTGCTGCTGCTATTGCTGCGATATCAACATCGGAACAATGAACAATGGGAAGTGACACATCTGTCTTTGCTTTTTTGGCCCCCCTCCCTCCCCTTGTCCATGCGAGAGCATCCTAGACACCAAACGAAATGGGGGAGATGGAGATGATAGGGTAAAATAGAATAAAAAATAACGATGCAGCATGTCTGAGACATCTAGCAGGAGAAGAAAAAGACAGAGAAACCCCCCTGGCTCCCCGCAGTGAGTGAAATAAGCCCAATTCAACATGTCCATTCAAGCAAACTGTAGGAAGCCGTTTTAAGTCCAAAAGCCACGGGACAAACGCGAAAAATCCCCAATGTTGGACGATTGTCGAATTGAACTCAATCTGTCGACATTGCCGATCTCGAAGTTTATCTACGGGCGGTGCAAGCATACAATCGGCAATCCGTTCAGCCTCAAGATCTCGATAGACTGGAGGGAGAGGGTTGTGGCCTGGCTGGATGGCTTTTCTGTTTCTGAATGTGGGCTGCTGTATCTCACTCAATCTGTATGCCTTCGGGCAGCGACATCACAACAGGCGACAGGTCAGGAGGTTCGCAGTGTCAGGGCGTCGTCCACACCGGACGGAGGCTGATACCGCGGGCATGGGAGGTCACGGCTGAGAATTAGCAGACGGAGGGTTGTCGCATCCGCCCGGGAGAGTGCTGCAGGTGTGTCACAATACGAGGGGCCTGGACCGGCGGGCTGGGCTTTGGGGGGGGGGGTTACCGGAGCTGCGCGCCGCCGGAAGCGAGTGATCTTCGCGTTGCCCGAATCCGGCAATGGACGACAGCGGTCTACATTGTAACGCCGATAATTGACATCCACAACTGAAGGTTTGTCTTTCACGATACGTCGTTGTATTGCTATCGAACATCGCTGCGGTGACTTTCGCAAAGGGATAGGTCGAGCGGCAGAACTTCGTCGTCGTTCTTCATCGTCGGATCGTCGTTCACCTCCGCCGTGTCGCCTATCCATTTGACTTCACAATTTCGCAAGAGATTGGATATCTTTTTCACTTTTTTTGGTCATTAAACTATCAGTATTTTTTTTTTTTTACTTATTGAACACACGAGAGCGTGCAACCAGAGCCGTTGCTTACTTGCGCATGTCGACCACGGCTCTGATGCAGTCGCCCTGTTTCATGGTGTCGAAGGCGTCGTTGATCTCGCCGAGGATCTTGCGGTGTGTGATGAACTCATCAACCTTGAGGTCACCCTTGAGGTAGTCCGACACAAGGCCGGGCAGCTGAGAGCGGCCCTTGACGCCTCCGAATGCGCAGCCCTTCCAGACACGGCCGGTAACGAGTTGGAATGCTGGAGAGAGAAAAGTTAGCGTAAGTTGACGAAGCTGGGAGTTGAGATGAGATCAAACATACGTCTCGTCGAAATCTCCTGGCCAGCAGCAGCAACACCAATGATAATGCTCTGTCCCCAGCCCTTGTGGCAGGCCTCGAGAGCAGCACGCATAACACCGACGTTACCAGTGCAGTCGAAGGTGAAATCGCAACCACCGTCAGTCATCTCAACGAGCTTGTCGACAATAGTCTGACCCTTGAGGTCGTTAGGGTTAACGAAGTGGGTGGCACCGAACTTCTTGGACCACTCCTCCTTGCTGGGGTTGACGTCCACAACAATAATCTTGCCAGCCTTGTTCACAACAGCACCCTGAACAACGGACAGACCGACGCAGCCAGCACCAAAAATGGCCACGTTGTCACCCTCCTGAACGTTGGCGGTGATGCGGGCAGCACCATAGCCGGTGGTGATACCGCAGCCAAGCAGGCAAGTGCGGTCCATGGGGGCATCCTGCTGAACGGCGACGACGGAAATGTCGGCGACGACGGTGTACTGGGAGAAGGTGGAAGTTCCCATGAAGTGAAGGAGGTCCTTGCCCTTGCACTTGAAGCGCGAGGTGCCGTCGGGCATGACACCCTTGCCCTGAGTAGCGCGGATCTTGCCGCATAGGTTGGTCTTGCCAGACTTGCAGAACTTGCATTCCTTGCACTCGGGGGTGTAGAGGGCGACGACGTGATCGCCAGGCTTCACGTTGGTGACGCCCTCGCCGACGGACTCGACGATACCGGCACCCTCGTGACCCAGAACGATTGGAAAGGCACCCTCGGGGTCCTTACCGGAGAGTGTGTAGGCATCTTGACAGTTGTCAGCGGCGGGGTTCTGATGTCTTTCGGAATCTCCACCAAAGCTATAAACAGGCCTCGGAAGAAATCCCGACGTATCTGTGATGACGGAAGAAGATTATATGGGGACATGCTCAACTAACCTGTGTGGCAGACACCGGTGTAGTAGATTTCGATGCGGACCTCGTGGGCCTGAGGAGGGGCGACTTCGATGTCCTCGAGGCTCAAGGGCTTACCGGCCTCCCAGGCGACGGCAGCCTTGCAAGTGATGGTCTAATTATCGAGTCATTGGGTCAGCGGAGGGCTCGGTCGAGGTTCAATGGCAGGCAGTCGGGGCAAGAGAAGAGCTACCCCGCAATATGAAGCAAACAGCAGGGAAGATGAGGGTTAGAAACTTACCTTTCCTGCAGTGGCAGACATAATGGAGGTGTTTGATTTGATGAAGACAGTCGATGAGAACCCGGATGGAAGAGGTATCACGCACTAAGCCTTGCTGTACTGGGCAGGGTCAGGTATTTATTCTAGGAAGGAGGGATGGTCAATTGTTTAGATACAGATGCCCAGAACTGCCGCTTTTTGGGACTGGAGCTCCAACCCCACCCCGCTCTGTGCTTCTAAGGAGGGGAAGAGCTCGGGGGTTCGGGGAGGGGGACGCTTTCACCGTAGCTTTCGCCGTTCCGGTGCCTTCTACCTTCCTTCCACCGCTTCTGAGGTACCTGGAGGCACAGATTGAAAAGCGGGGACTTGAGCCTGGAGGGTAAAACAGACCTAATGCCAACCGGTACACTTGGGCAAATGCAGAATGAGTTATGAGAGGGGAAGGAGGTACGTCATTGGACAGAACGATCTCGTCCCAGGTTTACTGCAGCAACTGGATCACGTAAGGCGGCTAGCGGGAGCGAAAACCCTCCGTAATTTGCCCGGATGTGCAGAGCTCTGGGCAAAGGGAGCGAGAGAGAGCAAAGAGAGAAAACGAGGCCAACCGGACAGCCAGACGGTCACTCCCTCCACTCTCCCGGCCGCCATCCTCACTTCTTACGCAGTATTGACTGCATGAGCAGCCAGAGAGGGGCGCCAAAAGTTTAAGCCGTCGGGGATAGGTCTTTGACGCACTAATTGCGCTCTTTTTCAGGCATAGCCCATCGGCGATTGTCTCGGCCAAGGGCACGACTCGCGATGCCCTTCCGTTTCGCCAAGGAGGAAAGACGAGCAGATCCCGCCAGCCAACTTGCCTCGGGATGGCTAGGAGTCACAGAGCGCATCGACACAGCCGCTAACAGTCCGACATATGTCCGGGCCTGGCCTCGTTGTTCCAGCTACCAGCCGTATCCTGCCTCCTTTCCAGGTTGGTAGCTCTATCCTATCTTATCGCACCTAATCGGACGGCCACCCGAAGCCGAAGCCGGCCGGTCGTTGCTGGAATTCACCAGGCCGTGGGAAAACGATAAGACGGAACGCTTGTCCGGAAACCGATGTATCAAGTCAAAGTGATTGATGTCTTTAGATAATAAGAACGACACCTATTCTACAATACAACAGAATTGGAGGACGAGATCGTGTCATGTTACCCCGCAAACATTGCGTAGGCGATGCAAGCTCGCAGCCATCACCATGTCATCACAGTTGTAGAAGTGTGAACGATCGTCTGAACTCTGCTGTGCCGAAGCCTCCAAAAATACAACCTCCACCCGAAAGCCTGAGTTGAAGACTTGGCTGCGCAACCTACATCAATCATATGCCTTACGCTAGGTACTGCGAAAGCACCTTACCTGAGTGACTTTGGGGTAGGTCGGCACCGGGGAGCTCCTTCTTAGCGTCTGTCAGTGGCGGCCAACCCCCAAGCTTCTACGTAGCTCCTTGCAAGACCAAAAAAAACCTACCAGGTAGGTGGCTGGCTAAAGTGGGGCTATAGTGCGGCTTCCTCCGCGCTCACGAGGCGAGCGTCGCGAACCTCCAAAATTTATCTAACAAGCGCGTTCACCCAAACACCAGAGCTCAACACCAGGTTGTTGATCCGCTCCGTCCTCGCTCTCAGCCACAAACGTCGTCGTCCAATCTGGCGAATGCAATACGAGAATCTTTCGCTACTAATCCCTCCAAAAATCTTCACCCCGTGCACACCGCTGCGACGACGATACCTAACTGGGTGACCTGAGGTCGGTCGCGATGGCCAACAAATTTAGCTTCGACGACAGTTGGAGCAGCTCGCCGCCGCAGCCGTCTACCCCAGGTCAATCATCGAAGAAAGGATCAGCCCATCCCTTCAGCGATAACCCATCGACGACTCCCGCCGGTCCCCCTCCGTCGTCCCAAGCCTCGTTTACACCCGCCGGCGCACCTTCTGCATCCTATCTCGGGAGCTCCTTGTTGGGAGGCGACACTAACCAGAAGTCGTTTAACCTTGGCGGAGTAAGTACTTCTGGTTCTACCAGGAACCTGTTTGGGCGAAGCGACAGCACCTCCCAGCAGCCCTTGGGTCGGTCGATTCTTCAAAGCACAAAACACGCCAGACAGCCCTCGGGATTGAGCAAGGAATATGGCGCTGGAGAGAAAAAAGTTACCTACGACAACAGAAACGGACGGTATATGATACCCGACGACTCAGAAGACGAGGAGGAAGAAGAGGAGTATGATGAGCGCGAAGCTGTCGACGCGGAGATAGCGCGATACCTCGAGGCCGACCTGGAAGAGGAAGATGTTGATGGCGAGGCAGTGGACGAAGAGCTCCCCGAAGACGACGAAGACATGTTTCTTAATATGCGCCACAGCACGCACCAAGAGGATGAACCCACCTATTCAGACGACGAGCGCGATGGCCTGAACGGCGCGGAAGAGTCCGACCTCCTACTGCTCAATACACCAGCAGCAACGGAGCGCATGCGCAGAGAAGCCGAGGACATTTTCCGCGCTTCATCCATGCGTCGATCGTCGACAACGAGACGAAAGGACTTTAAGTACGCATCGATTGCCAAGGACCTATACATGGAAATGGGCATGACTACGATTACAGAATCGCCAGAGGTGGTGCTGAAGACGGAGGACTTGGTGAACCAACTATACGACGAGGGCGTTGGTGCGCAGGATGACCCGGAAAAGCTTGATGGATCTTTGGCGACAATCGTCCATCCGTTGGTCGAGTTATGGAACGATTTCGCAGAGACTCTGCCGTTGCCTGAAGGAGAGCATGTGGCTGAGATTGGGCCCGGCCCCGACGCTGAACCATTTCTTAAGGCCGCCTACGTTGCCAAACTCATTCTCCAGATGCACCACACCCGCTTTGCCGCGGGTCCTGGTGAGGTTAAGGCACCTCCTCTGCCCGAGGTCCTCTTCAATTGGATTGAGGATAACCACAACCTTTATCCCGACCAGTTCAACATTGTGATGCGCCATAGACCGAGCCCCGCCAGCCATAGCTTGTTCTGGCCGACACTCCGAAGCGCCCTTATCCGTGGTAACGTCAAACTCGCATCTCAGTTGCTGAGAAATGCTGGTTGGGAGTCGGTCAGAAAGGGAACCCGCGCAGAGTTGGCTTACACAGGCAAGGCTCTGGAGAATCTTCAGCGCGCTGTTGGCATCACATGCGAAGCGCTCGACATGTGCCCAGCAAACAAAAGAAATTGGGACATTTTCAGCAGCGACTGGACGCTGTATCGTATCCAGGCCAAGGGCTCTTTGGACAAGCTGCAGCGTTTCGCGGAGGGCAAAGACAAGGGTCTGTATGGCGGCGACGGTGACGGTGGCGCATACGGCCAACCGTCACTGGCTCGTCTTGCCCGCAAAGCCGAAGGACAGGTTCCTTGGGATATCTACGAGCATCTTCAGACCATCTACCAAATCATCCTGGGAACTCCTGACGCCATTCTCGAGACGGCACAAGACTGGTGCGAGGCCACCGTCGGGCTTTTCGGTTGGTGGGAAGAGGGACGCGGACAGCAGAAATCCTTGCGCATGTCCCGCTCGCAAGGCCTCCATCTGCCGGCTATTTGTTCTGGTCCGGAAACTTACTTTCAGCGCCTCTCTCTTGCTTTCCACACCGCGACTGAGTCTGATTTCCACTTCAACGCCATGAACCCGGTCGAAGTTGCCATTGCTTCCGCTTTCGAATCCAATTTCGCCGCCGTCATTGGTATCCTGCGAGCATGGTCTCTGCCCATCGCTTCATCCGTGGCAGAGCTTGCGTCGCTTGGTCAATGGCTTCCCAAGCCTGAGCCGCCTAACTTGATCACCATGGACAGCTTGGATATGGAAGATTTGGATATTCTGGGAGTGAGCCCACAGGGCGCGGATGAGGTCGAGGGCATCAAGGACACGACACTTTTACACTACGCAAAAGAGTTGGCTGGTATTGATCTACTTGCTGACAACCGGACTGGCTGGGAGATGGCAATTCAGGTGCTCGGGCGGATGGATTCCGCGGAAAAGTCCGAGGAGATGGTCGGACAGTTGCTTGGCGACATCCTGCAAACATTGGAGGCAGACTCGGGCGACTTGGTGGAAAAGATTTGGAGGATCCTGAACGATCTCGGCATGATCAACTACGCTGAGCAAACAGCAGAGGTATGGTGAACACTCCGGGTCACATTATTTCAAGTCAACTAACCGGTAGCAGACCTACGCAGAGATTCTCGCAGAAGGCTCACACAGATATGGAGAAGCCTTGTGGTATTACGCACTTGCTCATCGACCGGGCAAGGTCCGCGAAGTGCTCAACCTCCTCATTTCATACTCCCTCCTTCATTCTACCGTCTACCCGCATGCAAATGAGCTGGACAATCATCTTCACAAGCTCCTTAACGAACGCAGTGAGACCCTTGAGAAGTACGCCAAGCAAGATCTTGAAGCGGCGCAACTTCTTGGCCGTATGCTCAGTGGGTATGCGACCCTCCGAAAGTACTACGAAATCCGAGACACCGATGGGCTGTCAGATATGTCGCCGCACAAGGCTGCGACTCTCAGAAAGCAGGCCGCGGCTGCTTTGGTTGCCGTCATTGCTAGCTCCGATGACAACATCCGCGGCGGCTTATACGACGAGACACGCGACGCCGTCGTCAGCGAGGATTTCATTCTCGCGCTTCTCGGGGAAGCCCTTCCCTTCGTCAATCAAAAGCCCCCTGTCATCAACCTTGACCAGATGGATGTCATGCTCAAGGCTATCGAAGATATACAGACAGTCAACTCGACAATCTTCAACGCCGCGGACGAGTTCTTCAAGCTCGTACTGGCTTCTGCACAAGGTCTGAAGGGCTCTACGCCCGCGGACCTCATGCGCAAGAGCACCGGCTCGCTCAGCGGAAGCTACATGCTGAGCGGCAGCTCAATGCTCGCGAGTCAGCTGAACCGCTCCATCAGCGGCGGCAGTAGTGGCCTCTCCCACTCAAAGACCAAGCGCGGCTGGGATTGGAGAAACGGGCTTACGGCGGGCGCAGCCGCCGAAGACGTGCTGCGTGTGCTGAGGCTGGGTCTCTCGAAGGACCTGGCGACTCTGTGGCTGGCCGATGCCGACAACACGCCCTTGTACTAGGATCGCATTGGACGTGTCGCGGGTATCAAGCGCAAGCGTGACGGGGCGCTGAAGGATGCTGGGAAGGGACGGAGTTCTACATAGGCGTCGGCATACAAAAGAAGTTCAGCTATGTATAATACCTTGGTCTTAAAGAGGCCCCATTGATGTTGGTTTTTCTTTTTTTTCTTAATCTTATGTCGTCAAATGAGACCACAGATTACGGATGACAACACGCATGCAGCTTTTGCCCGCGTATGTCGACTGATAATCGTCTGCAACCTGCCTTACGGGTGATGGCGTTCCTCAAAGGCGTTGCAAAGGACTGACGTCAACCGAACGTTGTGGTGCCTTGAAGATGCGTTCCAAGTCTCTATAAAATTGACATAAAGCGACCGAATTGAGCGCAGGTGTTTCTCGCAGTGCGCTCGAAGATGGGCGCAGATAAACAGGAGATGGCAGGAATTCGCAATATCGCTTGGCTACATATCATGGACGTCGAGAGCCCAAATATTCGGCCGGAACTAGAATAGAAGGAAACTGCAGACAGGTGTTCCACACCACCATCAGCGCTTATGTAGTCAAGCCAAGGGGAAAACATTCTATTTATGAGCGCTCTGCAGAACAACAGAAGGCTTGAGAGCGAGGCACGTCATGTCAAACACGCGCAAAACGTAGAGCAAGCCAAGACAAGCCAAACAATCCCCAAGATACTTCTCTTACGGCAACATACCTCCGTCAACAAGCATAGACTGCCCGGTCACGTAGGAAGCGGCGTCACTAAGCAAGAAAACAATCATCGCCGCGACCTCCTCCGGCTGCCCGATGCGTCCCAGCACAGGCGGAGGAAGATCGGCGCCAGTCGTCGTCGTCTTCGCTGCCAAAGAATTGCGCAGAATAGGGGTATCAATCGGGCCACTGAAACAAGCGAGTCAACAACTTTCACAGACGGCAGACGGACGGGACAACTCACGGGCAGACGGCGTTGACCCTAACACCCTTCCTCCCAAACTCCCTCGCCGCGCTCTTGCTCAACCCGACAACGGCATGCTTACTCGCCGTGTAAGCGCCGTGGAACTCCAACCCGTACAACCCAGAAACGGAGGCAACATTGACGATGGACGCCCCTTTGCCCTCATCCCTCAAAACCGGGATCTGGGCCCTCATGGCGTTCAAGATGCCCTTCGCGTTCACCCCCATGACGAAGTCCCACTCGTCGTCCTCGAGCTGTGGGATAGTCGCCTTGTTCCCCTGCGCGCCCAAGACCCCAGCGCAGTTCGCGGCGCCGTCGAGCGGGCCGAGCTTCTCCACCGTCCCGGCAATCCAGGCCTCGACGGCCTTGCGATCTCGCACATCCGCGACTTGCGAGTAGATGTTCTCCGCGCCACAGAGGTCGACGAGCTCGGCCGCCGTGGATGCGAGGTCGACTTCGTTCACGTCGGTTATCGATAGCCGTGCGCCAAGGGACGCGAGGGACCGGGCTGTTGCGAGGCCCATCCCCGATGCTGCGCCTGTGATGGCGATGACTTTTCCTTTGAGGGAGCTCATGGTTCAACTCGCCAAATTCCCGAGGTGGTTTGTGGTCAGGAGGTCAAGGTTCTTGTTTGCGCAAAAGCCCTGTCAGTGGAGGGGGGACGGACATACGAACGCCCCCTCCTGGCCGTTGGAAGATCTGGTGGCGGCCGTCCACCTCCCTCATGCATGATGAGTAACATACTACGTGTGACGGGTATGTTTAACCCCTAGCACTGGTATCGTGGGGACAGAGATACACTTGTGGATAGCTTTGAATGAGTAGCGGTATTTGGCGCCCCCCCGCACGGTATTCGGCCACCCTTACATAGTGTGAGGGGTAAATTTACCCCCTAACACTGGTATCGTGGGGACAGAGATCCAGTTTGAATAGCTAGAAAATCGCTTAATAGCACCAGCAAGAGGAAGTACCAGTGGGAATAGCTCAAGCCACAAGAAGCTGAACAGGGGGGGTAAAACTTTGGCCTGCAACCGCAGTAGACTATGTCCGTCTGAGGCTTTATGCATCAGTTTCCATCTTGGGATGGGCCGACAGGGGCCCAAGTGAGATTGCCGGCCGAAAGTAGAGCCCGTCTCCATCTCAATTGCCGGACGGTCTACGGAAGAAGGAAGTTGAGATGATGGTGAAAAACTTCGCATGTTGAATAATGCTGATTTTTACTGGCAAGACTTGGACAAGAAGGCATGCTCTTCCAAGAATATGTATTCAGCGCTCTACTATGCCATGGACTATTTCCGCTACTCAGACAAACGCATGGGCCAAAGTACCCGTATGGGATACTGAAGGACGTACTGAGTCTCAACTGATTCGTAAATACCGAGTTTGCATTGGATCTTTGAAGCCATTCGTAGAATCGTGGTATACTCTTAAGAAATCTGAGCACCCACTCAGCCGCAACCGCTGCATCGTCTTGCTTCCTTGTGCCGTCAAAGGCCTTCTGCAAAAACTCTGGGGAGAACCCCTTCTCTCTCCGGCGTATAGAAGTGCTTAATAGTTTCCTCCATCATGCCTTGGTCACCCTCGGAATGAGGCTGAGAACTGAGCACTCTTGGAGGCTCGTATAGTCCCTGGGCCCGGCGCCGGGCACTGCCCCCAATGTTCATCCATTCGCGCGGGAGCTGTCGCGGAGGCTTCGGCAAAGCGACGTGGTCGCCGTGACACATTTGCAACCGTAGTCCATGGTTATCTTCACCCGCAACTTTGCCAAGCTTTCCCAGGCAAGGAAAGTCCTGGACGAGCCTCGGGCGAAGAGATCGTCGCTGGTACCGTCGTATCTGTATCTAAGATCGCGATGAGGGGTGTGGGAGTTTGGCCGCCATCGGCTGGTGTTGTGGTTTGGGTCACGATTTCTTTAGCTGTTGCTAATTCGTTCAATACTGAACTCCAAACGAATCGAGTGGGCTCTTTGAGTCAGCTTTGGGTGCCAGGCAAGTTGAGACGGAGGCCGGTGGTCCGTTCCATTGATTGCAAGCTCACAAGTTGGAGATCTCGCTTGGATATGATGCTTGCCAGATGCGATCCTATGGAAGAGAGGGAGCACACAACGCAGCACATCAAGTGGAACTACGAAGACTTTGTGTGGTTGTTGGATGACTGCTTGCATGCGGGTCAGTCTCGGATGTTCTTCCTCGTCAAGAGATCGGAGAGGATTTGTTACGATCTCCAGAATTCGGCCTTCGTCGCCGGCGTCGGGCATGGGGCCGAGAACGTAAACGCCATGATTTGCTCAGGAAGATTGAACATTCTGATCCCTTGTTGTCAGTGACCAAGATCTGGTCACTTCCTCGGGCCGCAGAATAGTATCAAGAAATATTCTCGGCCTGAACGCAGCACGTAGAGACAATCAGTGGAAATCAACATTTAAGAATCTAAGTCTATATCACGTCCGCATATTTTCGGCGCGAACAATCAGGGAATCAAAACGTTACGTCTATGGGAAGGACTTTGACTTCTTCAAGATGTCTCCCAATAATCGATGATTCTGCAGCGCCGCCTCGAAATCGGCGAACTGGTCTTGTCTTCCGTTGGCGAAGGCTTCCAAAATCAGGGCTGTATTCACGCCTCGCTGGCTTAAATTGTCTGCGACACCAAAGTCTCGAACAAGATCGACTTCTAGCACATCACCGCCGAAAGTCTTGACTCCCAATTTTCTTGTAGGCGTGTGCGCTTGCCAGCTGACAGACGGCGTCGTGGTTTCGATTTCTCCCTTTGAGCCGGTGATTACCCAGCGAATGCCGACATCATCTACGGTCGACTGCGTCGTGCGGAAGTTGATCGTGGCAGGAGAACCGTTCTTCAGGAGTCCTTGGACAAGAATGTGGTCGGGAGCGGTCTTTGGGTGAGGCGTGCTGATGATCCTCGTTCGGTCTGGAGAGTACACGGCTGCCTCGGTCGCATCTGTCTTGAGAATCGAGGAGATGGTATCCGGGTCGAATTCTCCTACGATATGTGTGGAAGAATCCAAAACTGTAACAGCATTAGCATAAAGAGCCAGAATGACTACGAATCCATCGATTGGAGGTCATACAGTGTCCGAAAATAATCTGGAACGAACTAGCTACGCAGTTGATGTCGAGGTATAGGGCCGTATCCTCTGTCCAGAACTGGGGAGGAAGAGCAGGAATAGTTCCTAAAGCGCAGACATTCCTGATCTCCCCAATCTCGCCGCTATCGACGATCTCCTTCAACTTGGCCATGACCAGGTCTCCACGAGCTTGAAGGCCAACGATGGTTTTAAAATCATTCGTCTTGGCTAATCCTGCCATTTGTTCTGCCTCCTCGACCGACTCCCCCAGTGGCCACTCAACAAAGACATGCTTTTGTTCTGTAAGGCGGGAAGAGCAAGCTCGAGATGGTGGGTGAAGACGACACTGACGATGACGAAATCAACATTCTGATCATTTCCAAGTTGCTCCGGATCGTCGTAGACTTTGGTCGTCTCCGGAAAATTGTGGAAGTCTCTAGATCGGCTTGCGGCTTGGAGGGAAGAGTTGCAGAGAGCATTGATTGAGTAGTGCGGAGAGCTTTGAAGACTCGGAAGGAAGGATGTCGACGCCCAAGCCCCCGGGGCGGAGCCTGCTGGTTTTGCTGAGAGGCCGATGATACCAACGCGAAGGGTGGCCATGATTCCGGTAATGGCAAATAAAAGTATCGAGCTTGAACGATTCGAATTAAAAATGCACAGTTGCTTTGCCCAAATATCCGTGAGAAATGATGACTAAATCTGATGTGGCGGCGGAAGGAACTGTCGTAGTTTTCAGAGCTGTCGAGGATCAATCGCCGGCAGAATGAGATGGATCAGTTTTTCTAGTTTCAAAACTGATTTCAACGGGTTCATATAACACTACTATATACTGCATGTGTCGATAGACGTACTACGTCAATTGCGATGCTGTTGAACAGCCTCTCATTCGAATTCCGGCGCCGGTGTAGCAGCGAACGTTGACTGGCTGGAACTCCGCGGAAGACGGCGCAATTAGTGGAGCACCCGAGTTACCGGCGCCGGAACGGCTCTATGACAACGATTGATTGGCTGGAACTCCGGAGCGTGTTGACCAGGATCGCGCCCCCTTTCTTTGTTCCCTCACACAACACACAGCAGAGCTGATCAGCTTCCGCTATATTCCATGTGAGATCACGAGCTTTTCAGCAACTCGACAAGCGGAATGTCTAGCGACTAAGTGACTGGGTCGTGGCCAGATACTACGGCAGCTTTCGCTTCTGACCAGGGCTGTTTCGCTTCTCAAGTCACCGGAGTCAATGATCCCTCATATCAAAACTCAGAACAATGGACAGACTGGGAAAGCTTACAGTCATCATCAAGTCACACGTCTATTCGTGGCTGCGGACTTTCACTCCTTGACCAAACTTTCGGAGACATGGCAACTGCTCCTCTGAGAATGCCACTGAATCTTCCCTTAAACGCTGCATTGTCACGCGACCCATCGGCCATGACATGGCTTCAAGATCTGTTGGCCAACCAATTGAACTTGCAGGAGACTTTGGTCACCGCCCAGAGCCCCCAGACATCAGATGCACAAGCATCTTCTGTTTCGGCCAGAGAAAAAGGCCAATTACAACAGTCAAACATCTTAGAGAAACACTACCACGAAGCACCTCTTGTCCCGAGAGTGACAAGGCCTGTATCGACAAACTTCACTGCTAAGGTTTTGCTCGGCCAACTCTTGTCTTACCCTGCGATGATGGCCAAGGGTGGACGTCTCTCACCTCTCATTTTCCCCCAATGCGCGATCGACGGAGTTGTATCGCCGGCTGAGTGCAGCTCTTAGGGCTATCACCAGTGCTTGCCAGAAGCGCTTGCTATTTGTTCTGGTCTAATGCAATCTTACGAGGCAAGGACTCCCGGAAACGAAGCTTTTGTATGAAAAGCATTTATAAGGAGGTTGGGCGTATTCGGGAAGAGGCAAGTGGAAGACCCAACAACGATGCGGTATTCCTTTACTGATTCTTTCCGGGAAAAGTATCCCTCTTTCAGTCGAGAAGGGCTGGTAGCGGCTTCTCAGGCGTTGGCCATATACATATTGCTGCAAGCGAGGGACAGAGACTCTATTCCCCGAAACGATGTTGATACTCTCCTGTCATCTCCTATTGTATGGAACTTCTTGGCCCCCTTTTTAGACAATTAACCAACTAAATCGACATGTATATAGCTCATTATCAGGCGCTTATACTATATGTGTGACTATACCGCCAATCTCATCGATGGCGCTGCCCTAGATAGACGGGATGGGTTGTTCCAGAGTCCCTTCGAAGGTCTGGGGGGGGGGGGGGGGGGGGGGGGGGGGGGGGGGGGGGGGGGGGGGGGGGGG